>CM060358.1:170996699-171251099 GCA_030545235.1 Helianthus tuberosus | reverse complement strand
ATATACACATGTGTATAAATCAAAAAAAATATTAAATCCTGAAAGAAAAAACTGCGATTTTTCAAAAAAAAAAAAAAAAAAAAAAATTTGCATTTTTTTTTACCTTTTTTTGCTTAGGGAAAATGTGTGGTCCAGAATGCTTCTCAAGTTTCTCAAATAGCCTACTACTTCTCACATGATCCTAATCTTATATGGGAGAAGATCATGCGAGAACCACATCTTATTGCGAGAACCGCGAGAACCCATGTGAACACAACCAAAAATGCCTAAAAATAGCTAAAAATCACACAAATTTTTTTTTAATATTTTTATAAAAAAATCGCTACTTTTCGAAGAAAAAAAAATTTTTAATATTTTTAAAAAATTTTTTTTTTTTTTTTTGCTTCTAAAAGTAGCGATTTTAACATAAAAAATATTAAAAAAAATTTAGATTTTTTTTTTATTTTTTTAGGTTTTTTGGGGTTTAGTTTTTAGCATTTTAGCTTGGGTGGGGGGGGGGGGGGGGGGTTAGGTTTTTTTTTAGGTTTTTTGGAGGTTTTAGTTTTTAGCATTTAGCTTTGGAGGGGGTTTAGGTTTTTTTTTTTTTTGGGGGGGGGGGGGGGTGGTTAGGTTTTTTTAGCTATTTTAGGTTGTGTTCACATTGGTTCTAGCGGTTCTCACAATAAAGGTGGTTCTCGCATGAGCTCCTCCCTATCCTATATATATATATATATATATATAAGGGAAGGCTAGACAGAAAACCCTTAAATTTTTAGAAAACTCTGGAAACTCAAATCTCCCCCCATTTTTACCCAACCTCCCGACATTTTTTTTTTTAAATAACACATGTAATATACATGTTTTAAAGTGTTTTGGGCCAAAAAAAACAAAAAAGCGCCGAAGGGATTTAAAAAAAAAATAAACAAATTTCAGCAATGTCCGGTTGCCTAACATGTGTTAGGCACAAAAGACAGAAATTGCTGAATTTTTTTTTTAAATCATTCCTTCGGCGCTTTTTTGATTTTTTTGGCCCGAAACTTTTAAAAACATGTATATTACATGTGTTATTTAAAAAAAAAATGTCGGGAGGTTGGGTTTTCTAGGGTTTTCTATATATATAGGGTTTTCTATATAGCTCTCCCCCTATATATATATAGAGGCCGGTTATCATACAAATGCCCTTATCGTACATTACGTACGCTACAATCTCAGCCGTCCGATGATATTCCCGCATTAAATTCGCATGTTGTTTTTTTGTACCACATGCGAAATTGTTACAAAAAATAACATGTTATTTCATCAAAATTATCACATGCGAAATTGGTACAAAAAAACAACATGCGAATTCATCAAAAATTATCACATGCGAAATTGTTATAAAAAAAACATGCTATTTCATCAAAATTATCACATGCGAAATTGGTACAAAAAAAACAACATGCGAATTCATCAAAAATTATCACATGCGAAATTGTTATAAAAAAAAAACATGCGATTTTAAAATGTGGGAAGATAATCTGGCGGCTGAGATTGAAGCGTACGTAATGTACGATAAGCAATATTGTACAGTACTCTTTACCTATATATATAATATATATATATATATATATATATATATAGGGGACCGCTAGAATGAGAACCATATATATATATACATATATACATATATATATATAGGGAGAAGATCATGCGAGAACCACCTCTTATTGTGAGAACCGTGAGAACCAATGTGAACACACCAAAAACGCCTAAAAATCACACAAAATTTTTTTTTTGAATTTTTTAATATTTTTTATAAAGAAATCGCTACTTTTCGAAGCAAAAAAAAAAAATTAAAAATTTTTTTTTTTTTTAATTTTTTTTTTTTTGCTTCTAAAAGTAGCGATTTTAACATAAAAAATATTAAAAAATTCAAAAAAAAAAATTTTAGATTTTTTTTAGATTTTTTTAGATTTTTTTTAGATTTTTTTAGGTTTTTTGAGGGTTTAGTTTTTAGCATTTTAGCTTGGGGGGGGGGGGGGGTTTAGGTTTTTTTTTTTTTGGGGGGGGGGGGGGGGGGGGGGTTAGGTTTTTTTTAGCATTTAGCTTGGGGGTGGGGGGGTTTAGGTTTGGGGGGGGGGGGGGTTAGGTTTTTTTAGCTATTTTAGGTTGTGTTCACATTGGTTCTCAAGGTTCTCACAATAAGGGTGGTTCTCGCATGAGCCCCTCCCTATATATATATATATGGTTCTATGCAGAACACTAAATATTGCGAGAACACGCAAAACAAAATAAATCACTCATTTTTTCAATCCTAAAAACCTAAAAAGTAAATGAAAGTATTATAAATGTTAGATTTATTTTTTTCTCACACTAAATTTAAAATAAAATATGAAAATCTTCAGTTTTTAAATAACCTACACACATATATATATGTTATATGTAGGCTAAATTACCTACATGTAGGTAGACTATGTGTAGGGAAAATATATGATTTTTTTATGTATATATAATACACATATGAAGTATAAAGATTGTAAAAAACTGTAAAAGACTTGTAGAGAATATGGAGACTAGAATCATGGATCGGAACCCATGGCATTATAGCCTAGTGGTATCTTGGTGGTGGGATAAGGCTTATGACCATTAGGTCATGGGTTCGATTCCCACAAAGGGGGGGTTTTCCCAAATTTATTGGGTTTCCTCCTGAATTGGTGTATAGGCATTATTGCCTAGTGGAGATGGATATGATCGGGTGGTTCTGCTGGTGGCACGATGACACTCCAGTGGTCCGTCAGTGATCCAAATTTGCCGTTCAAAAAAAAGAATCATGGATTGGAAAACTAAATGCTTGTCTTTCGCAGGTAGATTACAGCTCGTTCGTTCAGTATTGGCGTCTATGCACATTTATTGGGCATCGGTTTTCATATTACCTAAACGAATTATTTGTGAGCCGGAGGAGAAGATGAGGTGCTTTTTGTGGACTCAAGGTAACAAGATTAAAGGTAAATCTAAGGTGAAATGGAAAAATGTGTCTTCCAAGACGAGAGGGTGGGCTGGGTATTCGTAGAGTGCAAGATATGAATAACGCCTTAATGGTTTCTCATATATGGAACTTGATAACTAATAGAGAATCTCTATGAGTAAAATGGATTCCTTCATACCGCATTCGTGATCGTAGTTTTTGGGATGTTCCGCTAAAGAACAATGTCACTTGGAGCTCGAGGAAAATGCTTCAGCTTAGGACGAGTATTCGTAATTACATATGGGTGAAGGTGGGGGATGGAATGGACACGATGATATGATTTGATAATTGGAATGAAATATGTCCGGTTATAGCTTTTATCACCC
The DNA here is from genome assembly GCA_030545235.1 of Helianthus tuberosus. Classification (NCBI taxonomy): domain Eukaryota; kingdom Viridiplantae; phylum Streptophyta; class Magnoliopsida; order Asterales; family Asteraceae; genus Helianthus; species Helianthus tuberosus. The sequence goes on along the minus strand of CM060358.1, from coordinate 171,247,790 downwards.
CTAGAATGATAGCTAATGCGGGATTCAGTTTGAATACTAAGTTGGCGGATGTGCTTGTGCATGGGGAATGGTTGTGGCCACAGGAGTGGGTTAATCGGTTTCCCTTACTTCAAAATGTACAAGATGTGGCACTTGATCCAATGCGCAAAGACCAAATTATTTGGAGAACTCGACAAGGGATTCATACAGTTTTTACTACCTCTACGGCTTGGGATGATATTCGGATAGTTCAAGATGATGTACAATGGGCAAATGTAGTGTGGTTTCCTCAAGCTATTCCAAGACACGCGTTTCTTATGTGGTTGATTGTTAACAGGAAATTGAAGACACAGGATATCATGAGTAGATGGAACTCTTCGGGTAATGCGAATTTCAATCTAATGTGTTGCTCGTTGTGTACTCTTGGGCCGGACTCCCACGAACATTTGTTCTTTGAGTGCGACTATGCATCTAGTGTTTGGGATGGTGTTAAAGATCGAGCAGGTATGGCGGCTATTCAACATAATTGGAATGATATTTTGGAATATTTAATGGGAATAGCGAATTCCAAAAATACGGCTAAAAACATAATTGCTAAGCTGGTGGTCAGTGCATCAGCTTATTTTGTTTGGGAAGAGATAAATAAAAGGCTGTTTTCGACTAGGAAGAGGAACCGAGATCAGCTAGTGGAGGTGATTCTGAACACGGTTCGAATGAAGCTTCAGACGATGCGGATCAAGACAACCATTTATACGGATGAACTGTTGCAACAATGGATGCTCCCCCATGGATTGCTGGTTGCGGACGATGACTGTGGCTAATTTTTTGTAATTGTTGATTAGTTAGTGGGTCACATAGTTTGATTGGTGTTTGTGCTTTGTTCTCTCGTGTTTGTTTCGAGTTGTAACTTCCGTATGGCTTGTCGTACGGGAGAACTGAGGAGTCATTTTGCTTCTCACTTGTTTTAATTGTTGGAATAAAATTCACCGGGGTAACCCTTTACCCAAAAAAAATACACATATGAATGTAAGAAACATTAATTTTAAGAAATATGAACCTTAAATCTTAGTGATTTAGAGTTGTTATTTTTGTTCTCACAATAATTAGTGTTCTATAATTATTCTTATATATATATATATATATTATTAATAAAAATAATTCGAGCGAAACCGAGCGATCGACAAGCGAGCGGACCTTTGCTCATGCTTGGATTGAATTTGAATCGAACCAATCCGAGCGGCTCATTTACAAACTGAGCGGGAATCGAACGAGCATTTTTCGAGCATTTTTCGAGCGATCGTCGAACGATCCTCAATCGTCAAGCAGTTTGGACAGCCCTATGTGTGTGTATGGTCAAATTACAAATATACATAAGTAGAGGGGGAAACGTGTAATTAACCAATAGTGACTAGTAACTACCATTTCTACCCGTTACATTCATCTCCTCTCCATCTCAACTTGTACCTACGATCTCCAAAAACCAAATCACATGTCCTCAATGTTTCTAGCATTCATATATTACTAAATTCATAGGTGACCACACTCTAGATTCAACTGCATTTTCTTCACCATTGTCACATCATCAACAATATTCCTCTATCTATCCATCTATGATCTATCTATATATTTCATCGTTGGATTGACACAAAACAATGGCTGGAGCCGTTTCAGCGCTTTTCATTCTCGATATCAAGGGACGTTGTTTGATCAGTCGTCACTATCGCGGTGATATTTCATCCGTTGAAGCCGAGAGATTCTTCACAAAACTTCTTGAGAATGAGGTATAATAATTTTATGATATTATTAGTATGGATGGATCCAATTGTATGCATATAAGAAAATTTCAGTTTCTAGGTTTTTGGCAAGCAAATCGATCGGTTTTCATTATAGCATAAAACGATTAATGTATACTATAGTTATTATTATTTGATTTATCGTTCATCTATATTTTTTTTTTTTGTTAGTAGCTATTTTAAATCCGGTTTGAATATTAGGATAGTTAGTGACGTTTTATCGTTCATCTATAATTCTTTTAACTTTTTGCAGTTACATATAAGCTATTGAATGCTTTGATTAGTTATTAGAGGTTGTGATTCATAAAGTTCATGCTAATTTAGGGACAAATGTGTCTTTTTTTTTTGTGCATTTGATTTATGTCAGGAAGATATTGAGGCTCAAGGTCCAGTAGTATTTGATAACGGCGTGTCTCACATATTCATTCGACACAACAATGTATACTTAATGGCAGTATCCAGGCAAAACTGTAATGTTGCTAGCCTCATTGCATTTCTCCACAAGTTAGCCGATGTGAGTACTAAGATTAACGCTTTATTACTCCATGGTTATGGTTTACGCTTGGATTCGCAAAAATGGGTTGTTTTCATTTTTCAAATCCCATTATTTATGATGAATTTCATATTATCATGTCATTAATTATTTCTAAATAAATTATAAATTTTTTTCAGGTTTTTGAGTATTATTTCGAAGAGTTGGTTGAAGAATCTCTTAGAGATAACTTTGTTGTAGTGGTAAAAATGAAACCCTTTATTACACTTCAGTTAAGTTAACCAACTATATAAACTCATACTTAGCAAAATATGGCAGTATGAATTACTCGATGAAATGATGGACTTTGGTTACCCACAATATACCGAAGCAACGATTTTAAGCGAGTTTATCAAGACTGATGCATATAGACTGGAAGTTACACAAAGGCCTCCAATGGCTGTAACCAATGCGGTCTCGTGGCGAAATCAAGGAATATATTACAAAAAGAATGAAGTATGCACCTTTTATTAATATGGTCATTGATATTAACATTGCAATGTTATCTTTTTCTCTTTTGATATCAGGTATTCCTGGATGTGATTGAAAGTGTTAACATACTAGTCAATAGTAACCGACAGTTGATTCGGTCAGAAGTTGGCGGGGCGTTAAAGATGAGAACATGTTTAAGGTGCTTAAAAATTATGGTTTTAATATGTAACACTATCAACATTAATCTAAAGTGTGTGCGCACACAGGGGGGGGGGGGGGGGGGGGGTGTCGTTGAATACACAACTAATTTTAAGTAAAGAACTGTGAGAATTGCGTAAACATTTGTACTCGTTACTTTACTTGTGATCCCTTTCTTTGTACCACTATATATGATTAATACTACGCACAAGTATTTATACGGTTAACTGAAGTTTTAACCTTTTCTTGCAGTGGAATGCCTGAGTGCAAGCTTGGGCTTAATGATAGAGTTCTAATGGATGCACAAGATCGGTCTTCAAAGGGGAAATGCATTGATTTAGAAGACATCAGATTTCACCAGTAAGACGTCAATAGACACATTACTAGCGTATGCTATAATTTGGTCGCTTACGGATCTAAAAGCTCTTCATGATTACTTGATTGTTGCCTTCAATAGATGTGTACGTCTAGCGCGCTATGAAAAGGACCGCACAATATCTTTTATTCCTCCTGATGGATCATTTGATCTAATGACATATAGAATCAGCACTCAGGTTATCTTCAGATGTATCACACTTGATTCATACACCCTTTTTCGATAACTTTCAGGATTTCAGATTTTTATTTTCTAATTTTTTATTTGCTGCTAGGTGAAACCTCTAATTTGGGTTGAGGCTCAAATCGAAAAACATGCGAGAAGTAGGATTGAGATGCTTGTAAAAGCTAGAAGCCAATTTAGAGAGCGAAGGTACGCCTCATGTAATTAACGTTTATCTGGTCCCACCAGGGTATTGGTGAGGCCCGTGAGTTTTCCCTAACAAGTTCTCATGGCCACATTTTTTTTTTCATTTTCATGATACAAATGAGTTTTCTTAGTCGAATTATGAGGCGATCTAATAACTAATATTTAAAAACAGTAATGCAACAAATGTCCAAATTAGCATACCCGTGCCATCCGATGCTACAAAACCAATTGTTCGAACAACAATGGGAGCCGCTTCATATGCTCCTGAACACGATTCGCTTATATGGAGAATAAGGTCATTCCCCGGTGACAAGGTACCAAATAATGTTTGGAATTTTATGAACATTTTTTTTTTTTTTTGCATTGTTGTAAATGCTTCTTATTGTCATAACACTATTTAAGCATTAACAATTGCAGGAGTATATGTTAGGGGCCGAGTTTAGACTCCCCAGTGTCGCTTATGAAGATGCAACCCCAAACAAAAAAACTCCTATACGTGTGAAGTTTGAGATACCGTATTTTACTGTATCTGGTATACAGGTATGCGTTTTTACTAGTGGTGGCAATATGGACGGGCCAAATAGGTTGAGTAACAGGTCAAAACATACTGTCAAAATGGGTCAAGTCATTGGTTTGACCCACGAACACCTTTTTATCCTTCATTTGAAAAAAAAAACTATAAAAAAATAAATAACGATTACTTATAATGAGGCCGGTTATTGTACAATAGGGGTTAACGTCCGCTGCGTACGAGATTGTTTTTCAACGTGCGAGTTTTTGCTTCAACATGCGATTTCTGATATAATACAGCATGCGAAATTTTTTACCACAACATGCGATTTCTTCATATACATAAACATGCGATTTTGCAGCTTATAAACATGCGATTTCATTTTTTTGTAACATGCGATTTTCATTTTTTTGTATCATAAGGTGCGATTTTGCCATCTACGTACGCAACGTACGTTAAGGCATTTTGTACGATACACTTTTTCTACTTATAATAATAATAATCTAAATCTTTGAATAAAATGATTTAGTAGTGTGTGTGCATCCCTTTCAACCCTTGACTAGTTTGTTACCGGGCCGTTTAGCTAAAAATATTTATTTAGCCTGTGAACACAGCCTGAATCGACACATTCATTAGTCATTACTTTACGGTTGCAGGTTCGTCACCTGAAGGTTATCGAAAAAAGTGCTTACCAGACACTACCATGGGTGAGATACATAACAATGGCTGGTGAATATGAAATAAGACTACAGTGAAACCCGGGTCAAACTCGAGAGTTGACCAGTTTCCATATGTGAAATAAGTCTCAACTCTTAACTGCTACTTCAATGTCTAGTTTAATACATAGATTTGTAACCAAACAAAACAACATTACTGTAATTTGTTGTTGGTATAATGGTTAGCCACATATGCATGTTACTAGGAGACAAGATTGTGTGTTCAAGCCTCCACCACTTCTCATTTATTTTAAAGATTATGACTTTGTACCGTATTCATTTACTACAGTACTGTTCGGTTGATTCACAGATACTTTTTGTCTATATCCACCGTGCTTTCTATAAAAATAATGTTTTGAATATTATTATAAAAATCATACCGGTTTAATAATAATTAGATTTTTTGAATTAAGCGAATTTAGATGTATTTATTGAAAACAAACTTTGGGCACTTTGACCCTGTTCCACCGATTCGACTAACTCACCCTTTAACTATGTGGTTTAAAAAATGTGATTAGTTGATTTAGGTTGGACCCCATCTCACAATTCTCTCACGGAGATTAGGGGCTAATGCCTCCCCTTTTGGTGCCCCCTTTGACCAGCATGACATGGTGTTTAAAGTTTTGGGTGAGGTGGCATGGGGTGTCACATCACTGCCAAGGAGACAATAAACTTTAACTAAGACACTGTTTAACTATCAGTTGCGGTTTAAGAAAAAAAAACAAAAAAGAAATTCTGATTGGTTGATTTGGGATGGACCCTATCTCACAACCTCTCACGGGCATTAAGAGGATAACGCCTCCCCTCTTGGTGCCCCCTTTAATCAGAATGATATGGTTTTTAACTAAAGTTTTATGTGAGGTGGCATAGGATGCCACCCCACAACGGTTTACTGAATAAAAACCTAACCTACGTTAAATACACGTTATCGCAACCTTTAAACAAACTTACAAAAGAATACCGACAACCACCAACATCGGTATCGCCGCCGCCACGACCATAGTATCGAAGCAAGCACGAAAACCAAAGCGATATGTATTACACAATCCAACCACTGTTGTACCATCATCGTCACCAAAGTCCACAGAACCAAAGCGACTCAGGCATAAAAGATTTAGCGACGTTGAAGGTCCGTCACCGCCATAAATGGCCGGAAATGGCCAGTAAAGCCACGCGCAACGGTGGAGCAAAATCCCCTCTGTTTCTCTCTACAAAATGAGGCAACTGCCATAGACGGCCGCTCATGGGCAAAAGCCGACGCAAAATCCCCTCTGTTTCTCTCTCTAAAAAATGAGGCAACTGCCATAGACGGCCGCTCATGGGCAAAAGCCGACGGAACCACGCAAGTCGCTGGATTTACTAGTCTGCAGCTACCACAGAAACGGTGGCTGGTCAACGAAAGCCAAAGGAACCACGCAGGTCGCGGAAAATGAGTTGATAGAAGACAAATAGCCACACAAGAAAGTTGCAAATTAATAGTGTTAATAAAAATTGAACAGTAAAAGCCACGCACACGAAAGTTGCAAATTAATAAAGGGTTAATAAGAGTATACTAAACCAAAACCTGCTAGCCATTGTAACCAAAGATATTCAAAAACCGTTGAAAATTGACCGAACCATCCAAATGAAGCTAAATCGGTCATCCGGCTAAGCTAGAACTAGTATATTTAGGTTAAAAAAACTACACCCAAATCAACTAAAGTTACAAAGTGATTGAGATAATAACCAAATAAAGCACAAGCAGAGCTACCAGTTTACCAACCATGGCAGAAAGTATATGAAATATGCATGAATATGATCATGTGGGACCCATAAATACGAAACTCAATTAGTTTAGTACCTCAAAATCATTCATCAAACATGAATGCTCACAGTTTATGTGCCATGAAGACTTGATGTACAACATACACAGTCACATACATGAAAAACCGACACTCAGGGTTCCTATAATTCCTCATTTTCGAGTTTGGGTTCGGGTTCGGGTTCAGGTTCCGGTTCCATAGGCACAGTAACATCCGCATTGGTATCTTTTTCATCAGTAGCAAGCGTGTCTGTTTTTTCCTCTGCCACATCATATTGTTGCAGCTGATGCCTTAATCGTTTGATCTCGGCTTCTCTGTCATTAAGCTTCTCTTCTAAGATTAGCACCTGAAAAGGAAACGGGTTGAATGAGTTAAACGGGTCAGAAATTGTACAATGTGTACTCAAATGTTGATAATTATAATGCTTATTTCAGTAATATAGTTTTTTAATCATGTGTAATACATTGATTATTTATGAATTCAAAAAAATTGACAAAAAATTTAAGACAGGTTGGTCCAGCCCGACTGAAACGTGATCACATGGCTGATAATAAGTAATAAATGAGAGTTAACTGTCATTTTCATCCTTGTGGTTTGTCCAATTATGCCAGTCCATGCCAAATTTCAAATTTGTATGACATTCTTGAAACATGCCAGTTCCGTCCAAAAACTTAACGTCTGTTAAAACCTGCCGTTTAATGAAGGGTAAAAACATCATTTTCTTAATTTCTTAAACCCTATTAATAATAGGATTAAAAGAGGGAATAAGAAAACGAAAATGACGGTTTTACCCTTCATTAAACAATAGGTTTAAACAGACGCTAGTTTTTTGGACGGAACTGACATGTTTCAAGAAGGCCAGAGACGGAAATGGTACAAATTTGAAATTTGGCCTTGATTGGCATAATTGGACAAACCACAAGGATAAAAATGGCAATTAACTCAATAGATAAATATAAGCACAAGGGTTGAGAGAGACAGAGACCATCTCATTTGATTTTTCAACATCATCCGTCAGTCCCTCCATATGCTTGCATAAACCTGCAATAAAGTAAGCACAATACAATAAATGACATTAAGCATGTAAATAATCAACCTATTAAAATGGAAAAAGGTGGCTGTGGGTCCCTCCCACATCAAAGTGAAATTCCTATATATGTATAATCATAATGGCATTTTGAGAAACTGACTATAGGAAGATAGTTGCGTGAGAAGTGTTATCAGTTTCATGATTGCCGCCATTTGACCAGAAAAAGTCAAAATTAAAAATCTATTCTGAGATAATGATTTCTTCAAAATCTCATCTCACTTCATGACTTCAGAAAGTGAGAAACCATTTTGCTAAACAATAAACCTCAAGGAACGCGATAAAACACAATTATTCCTATGAGCATCCTAGCTGGTGTGATATAAGATTAGATACATAATGGTCAAAGAAAGAAACAAATAAGTCAACCTTCAACATGGCTCCTGAGTTCTAAATTCTGAGATTTCTGCAAAGCAAGCTTCATCGACAACTCGTGTATCTACAAACCAGAAATTTGAAATGCTTAGTAACCATACCCTTCAGTCAATTAAGATTCTAGAAGTTGTATACATGAAATATAGACTTTTCGGGGACTTTCATGTTTCACCCATTTTACACATTATCTTTTATCTTTTTTTTCTTTAACCCGTTTGAGATAAAACACAAATAGCTACACTACGAAAAAAAGACAATTGTTGAAAAAACCTAAAGGCTTTCTCAAAATTCACACATAAGTCCCTGGACTTTATTTTTGGAAAATTAAATCCCTCAATTTTAATAACTTTTGACAGTAAAGTAATAGAGTCCCAACACTTAATTATTAACATAAAGTCCTTTTTTCCAATGATAAACATAAAAAAAAATCCTACTTGTGCATAGATTAAGCCTTTAAAATATAAAAAAAGAACTTTTTCATGAACTTTTAACGTATAGGGATTTAGTTATGCAAAAACAGGTTTTTTTATATACTCCCTCAGATATCCAGTGTTTTGAAACCCCAGACCAGTCGGATCCCGGTCCAGTAAACCCTATCAAAACTGTTTTGAGTCGAACCGGCCGTTGTACCAGGAACCGGCGGTCGGACCAGAAAACCAGGCAGTTGAACCGAATTTTGATTAAAAAATTAATTTTAGTCTATTGGTTTTTATAATATTTACGGAATCACCCGGTTCTTACATCCAATTCGACCAGTCCGACCAGTGGACTAGTGAGGAGACCGGTTTGGCGTCCGGCCCTGAAAACATTGCAGAAAACTGTGTCATCTCACTGACCTTTCCTTCTTTGGCTTGATTTCCTATCTCCTCGTTTTCTTCTTGCAGGGTCCTGCATTTCGCCATTAGCATTTTTCCCATTTTGCTTTGTGGCGTGAAGTTGACAGCCGCAACGTTGTCCTGCAGCTCCTTCACTTTCTTATCCTTTTCCTCTACCAAATTCTGAAGTTGCAAATGCAGGCGTTTTTCAGTTGAATGTATAAAAAGATGCTGAAAAGGTCAACTACTAGTCCACATTGCACCAACAGGTCAAACATCAACATTTTATAGTTAAGGTTTCACATGTTTAATATTAAGTCAACCAAATCTTAAGCTACGACTATTTTAGTCAGTGTTTAATATTTAATTAGGCTACTCCATAGTTATCAAAGGCGCGAAGCGCACTCAAGGCGCTTAGGCTCCGCTTAGGGCCTAGGCGATAGGCGCAAAAAAAGCGTGGGCCTGAGAAAAAAAAAGCGCACTTAAATAAAAAAAAATAAAAAAGTTCATTAAAGCAATAAAGTACTCAAAACCAAAACAAAAATGTTCATACTCGCATTTAAAAAGTCTTAGATAACAAAATACTCAAAACCAACATGTTAATATTCGAAAACAAATAGTTCATTAAAGTAATAAAAGAGTAAGCAAAAAAATACTGCAGTAAAGCCCTATAAATACTGCAGAAAAAGTGGAATTTACGAATTAATACAAACTGAATATTACTAAACGAGATTTTGATCTTTAGTGATATCATTTGTTAGTAAAATCCCTATAAATACTGCAGAAAAAGGGGATATTACGACTTAAAGAAAAATATTAAATATCAATAGGATTTAGGCTGCGCTATAATTAGCTTGGAAGCAAAAGCGCAATTACTGGGAATCGCCCAGAAAAAACGCCTAGGCGCCAAAAGCGCACGCTTTTGATAACTATGGGCTACTCCAAAAGTAAAAATTTATAGGTAGTTAATATCAAACATTTTACAACTACTAATTAGGTGTCCATATCTTGGTTTTAAATTGCGTAATGCGCTCTGATGCGTTTTGGTCCAAAAATCCGATGCGTGATGCGCAATGCGTGATGCGCACGCATCACGTATACTGGGCGTCTCTTAGTATAAAAGTACCATAAAATAAATCATACATATAAAAACTACTCATAACAAACTTATAAAACATACTTAGTCTTTAAAATAACAAAACATTAATAAACATACTTAGTCTTTAAAATAAAAAAAACATTAATAAAACATACTTAGGTTCTGTTTGTTTTTTCTGCGAGAAAAGGTCTGCAGTCTGCGAACCACATCTGCAGGCATCTGCAGGAGAAGAGGTGGACCAAATGTCTGCAGTCTGCAAGGAGAAGAGGGTTTGTTTTTTTTTCTTCTACAAAAACACTTCACACACACAAAACACACACTGCCACAACTCTCTCTCTACTCTCTCTCTCTACAAGATAGCACCACCACCGCACCACCTCCGCCATCACACCACCGCCATCATCTACCGCCAAGAACAACCACCCACCCCGTCTTCGTCGTTCAACCACCAAGCACCACCGCCACCACTTCGATTTGGGGGTTTTTGAAACAGAGAGAGAGAGATCCAGAGAGAGAGAGACTGCGGGCGGAGCACTACACCACCGCCACCACTTCGTCGTTCAACCCCCGTCGTTCAACCACCACCTACATCTCCGATTTGGGGGTTTTTGAAACCCTAATTTCATGATGACGATGATGTTCGATGATGATGATAACAGAGATCCAGAGAGAGAGATTCAGAGAGAGAAAGTTCGAGGAGAGAGAGAGACGGTGGTGTAGGCGGTGGTTGTGGTTCCTGTGATGATGATGACGGCGATTTTGATGGTGGAGGTGATTGGGGGTGTCGGGTGGAGGAGAGAGAGGGTGTCGGAGCTGGAGGTGGGGCTGTAGGTGGTGGCGGAGCAGGGGTGGGAGGTGGTGGCGGAGTGGAGGTAGTGGCGGTCTGGTGGCAGAAGAGGCTGGAGGGAGAAGAGGAGAAGGTGAGAAAAGGTGTGAAGATCTTTGAAGACAAGCTTGAATGTCTGTTTGAAGCAGACCTCTCGCAGACCTTTTTTAATGAAAGGTCTGCGAGAAAACAAACAAGCTGCAAACCACAAAGGTCTGCGCGCGTCTGCGCGGCGCAGACAAAAGACATCAGGAAGAGCTTCTAGGAAAAAACAAACAGAACCTTAGTCTTAGACATAACAAAACACTTAAAAGTTAAACACTTTTTCCAGAAAAGTTACCTTTTTCCAGCTTATTTTCCAGAAAAGTTGCCTTTTTCCAGCTGTGTAAAGCTGTGTAATGTTAAAATATAAAAAAAAGGGTGACTGCATTTTCCCTCCAAAGCCAAAATAAGGAAAACCCTTCATTTTACATGTTGCACGCATCAGACCGCATATTGCAATGCTTCGCATCACGCATTATGCGCGCATCACTGCCGCATCACGTAATAGCCTCGCATCGTTACATCTGATGCGCTATTTCAATCGCAACGTGCGCATCACGCATTATGTGCGCATCATGCGCGCATTTTAAAACCAAGGTCCATATAACTGTGTCTAGTGGTAACATAAATCTAAACATGAACACTGGATCCTGAAAGTTGACTACCTTCAAACGCATAAACTCCTCGTGAATTGCGGGATCAAGTAATAATCTTCTTGCCTGAAATTTTTAACACAGCAGAATATTAATGTTTTGAATTAGATTTGAGGAGATTTTAAGATCTATAATTGTGAGAAAATTGCTGTTATTATCCATGCCTGTAAGATCAAATTATAAACGTTTCAAATGAAAGGCAACATTGTGACTTGGAAAAGTCAAATGACGTATTGCAAGTTAAAATAGTGCTTGAAATTATAAGTTGAATTAAACTTTGTAATATAGAGAGAAAGAATAGTGGTGTACCTGCATTGATAGAGGCTTGAGTTGTGATCTTAAATCCCGAACTGCGGCCTAAAACAGTTGAAAACAAATTTTATCTATTTAGTTTTAGTTCTGTACAGTAAAAAGATTTCTGTAACAATGTTATCACAGTTAAGATAAGAACTTATTTTTAGCAGTTACTGTATTCGCATTAAATCGGATATATTTTTTTATATCTGTCACTTGTGTATAGTAGAGAAAAAATAAGCACCTTCAAATCTGCAATTTCCTGCTCTCGCTTTGCAATAGTTACTATAAATGCAGCTTCCTTTTTCTTTGCTTTTTCTAGCTGAACACATTAAACAGCATTAATCAAACAAAATTTGCATTCACTTTCCACAAAAAAAAAAAACACAACTTCTTTATGCCAAACCTGCTCTCGAATTGATTCCTCAGAAGATTTTAGGTTTTGGAGATAATTGACTACGACTCTAGATTCTGCATGAACAGAAAACACATCAGTAACCAGTGTTCAATAACCTATATAAACAAAATATATATGCCGCATATCATCTTTTTTATTGTGATAAAACAATAATACATATATATACGAAACCAACCAACTGATGAGCCCGAAGGAATGAAGGACTCCTTCTGAAAAGCAGAATGCCACTTTTGAACTTCTGATTTTGCTTCTTCAAGCTCCGACTATTACCAAAATAAATACCATCGTAAAAATAAGATAACCATGCAGAGCATACAGGCACATGTAAATTAAACACAGTAGATATTCATGCAAAAAAATGTCATCTTTACATTTAAGAAATTACATTAGTGGGTAAGGATCCGGTACAAATTGTCCTTAACCTAGGAAGTGTAGGAAACCGAGTCAAATGAACTCCAATTGAGCTTATTCCAATGGCGTTGAAACCGGCTCGTCAAACCCTAACAAAAAACCCTAAGCCTAAACTCCAATTCTAAACCCTAAAATTTAAACTATAAACCCTAAAAGCTAAAACCTAAAGGCAAACCCTAGAGCTAAAATCTAAAGCTATACACTAGAAGCTAAACCCTTAAATAGGGTTCGACGAGCTGGTTCCAATGCCGCTGGAATGAGGTCAATCGCAGTTTGTTTGACCCGGTTTCCTACACTTCCTAGGTCTCGATTGTTTTGTATTTGCTCCTTCCCCTTACATTAGTTTTCTATAAAAATGGCCAATAAGCGACTTCAATAACTTGTCAAAACACGCAACTCTTTCGTACAGGTGAGGTTGGGTAACGTTGCATTGACGTAACACTTCTCGCCCAAACTTCTAAAGTGTTTTCATAATGATTAGTATGCCAAATATGATGACAAAAATACATTATTTCAATTATATATGTATATACACACCTTAAAAAGCTATACTTCGGGCAAAACTTTCGACCTATTTCACTTCACGTGTTTATTTTAAAGCCATTTCTTTTGATTTGACATGATGGACCAGTTGAAGACAAAACACAACCCAAATCGGCCCATTTATAGTAGATTAAAAATAACTTGTTGCAAAATAAATTTATAAAAGAAGGCAGGAAAGTAACATAGACGTGATAAGAATAAGTTTATAAATACCTGGCACGTTGCAAGAGCATCCTTACAGCTTTGGAGGCTACAAAAAAAACAAAGCACAAAGAAGAGAAATGCAAAAAAAAAAATGGATTAATGTTTGATTAAAATAGAAAATTACTAAAAGACCAAAACTTTAAAAACGAGGTGGCCAACAAGAATCAATTTGTATTACCTTTCACGAAGGGATAAAATCATCCCAGTTGCCACACCTGGGGCAGTTTCTTCTACTTTTAAATTAGCCTGAGACGTAAACAAAGTAATGACAAATGTCACATAACAGATAAAATGGTACAAGAATTATAACATGAAGCGTGACACTTCGACAAACATAAATAACAAGCTATCATGTGTCAACCTGGATACAGCACTCTTTTTGGGTGCACATTTTTCAAAAAAGAAGTGTAGTATAATACATTGTATGAAACGTAGCCAAAAACACTTAAAACAGAAAACAACGTTGAAGATTTAACCAACTAAAACTAATGGTTCCTCCCTATAGCACTTGAATGTAACAATAGCCCTCTATAGCTGGTCTAGATGTCAAATTTGGTAAGGTAGATATGAAATTATGAACCAACAACTTAAAAAAAGCTTCATTCATAATCATTTTAGTTTAGCAATCCACCCTTCAATTGAGGAAATGTGGGAGCATAAATGTAGGTTTTGTGGATTTCGTAATTGACCAGGATACTTTCTGAATCACGTAAACTTGCTTTCATATTAGAGAACGAGAGATTTTCTTTGTGAAAAAGTATCAAAATCGACCCCTGAAATTAAACCAAATAATTACTATACATAAGGTTTGACCATTACATTAGTAACCGCTACCAAAGTGCAGATGCTAATACATAAGGTTTGACCATTACATTAGTAACCGCTACCAAAGTGCAGATGCTATTACAATACAAAGTAGCTCTGTTGCTACCAAGATACCAAAAATAGGTACTGAAGTATTAGAAGATTGCTAACAAAGTACAAGGTCACTACTGATACATGCATACTTGGCCCATCAAATTATTTTTAAGTCAAACACATGCAACATGACCATGTCCTCCACTACTACGTCATTGCCTTTTAAGTAGCACCAATTTGATCCATATTTTAGTTGTTGGTAGTGTCCTTTATTTTGTTTATATAATATTTTGCATAAATGAGCAAGATAAGGAAATTTCTTGAGTTCTAAGTTTCTAACCAACTCTACAGGCATCTATCAAGAAATTGACCATCTCGAATCGGACTCTAACAACAATCTTGGGACACTGCCCGAGCCTCCACCAATAAGACATAGCCCCCTTGACTGCCCTTTGAATCCAACGGAACCTTGGTCCCGTAAATTACAATAATTTTGGACAAGCATGTAACTAACACCTCTTTATTTCCACCAATGTACACTGTAATCTCTCATTTGATCTCTAACTAACACTAAACTCACCAACAATAACCAGATACAAATCAACAACACTCAAAACACACCTTTTTGGCGCCAAACATATCATCATCATCGTCATCAATATCTCCAAATCCCCTCTTATTACCTACAATCACATTACACAAGCGATTAAAGTCATTAAACTAAATCAAAACCACTAGTTACTTCAACTTTGAGCATTATTTCAAACCTGAAACCCTAGCAGCGTTGACTCCGGGCAAATCACCACCAAAATCATCATCCTGCAATCGCCGTTCATTGCAAACAATAAATAATCGTTAACGAAGACTGTAGTACAGTAATTAGGGCATAATTGACATGAAAAACGGTAGGATTCAATGCTTACGTCGTCGATTTGAGAGCGTGATGTCATTGGTGATGATGGTGATACGGAGTATGAAACCCTAAATTTGAAATTATGGTGGTTCAGGGATGTTAATCACCGGTAACTTATCGGAAAACTAGAATATTGTTTAGACTGTCTGGTGTAGTTTGTATGGGCTGGGCCGAGATTACAAAGGCCCAAGAGTAATAAATATGGGCTAGACAAGAACTATTTGGGCTCATAATTCATATCATACACGTGTAAATAGGCCTAAAATATTTAGTTTTAACCACACTACTTCTTTAACTCTCAGACACTCTCAAAAACACAAAACCACTCAAGCAACGAGAATGTTGTTTTTGTGCTTGAAACCAAAAGGAACTTGAATCCTCGTACACATCAGTCTTCACTTCATCTTTCATGTCATCAGCTTTGATAGAACGCCCAGAGGTTTGGAAGTACTACGACTCGTATCTTATGTCGGACAACACAGAGATGGCTCGGTACAATTAAACATCTATTATAAGCTTCCAAATTTCAAGGTTCGTAAACGGTCTTTCATAAACTCGTTCGTACTCGGCCATTGATTCTTCAATGACTTGCTTATCGTCATTTGCGTCTTCCAACCCGTCCATTCGTCGGCAGTAAATTTCGTGAAATCTATCTATTGGTTGGGTCATGCTTATGATCTTTGCTTTAAGACCATTACTTGTACGTTCAGTTTGATAACCCATTTCGGCATTTCCTCGACAAACCTCTCCTTAACCTGAGACCAAAAACCCCTCCCAAATATAATACTTGGACCAACCGCTCGTAAGTCTTTGGTCCTATCGTGTACAAAAGCTAGACCCAACGTGTACGCCTCATCGTCACTCTAAGCTTGTGACATTTTCGTAAATTGTTTGTTTTGGGTTTTTTGGGTTTGTTTATGTGTTTCCGAGTTGGGTAATCAACCTATACATCCCAAGACTATTTGTAATAATTTTGAAATGCAAGAATCGGTTCCAACAGTCAAAATATAATAAAAACGATCAAAACACTATTTTAAGGTTAGGAACCAATTTTAAATTTTTTTACCGTTGAAACTGGTTCTTACCCGGTGTCGCAACCCCCGACCCCTACCCTGGGAGCGGGTGTCGTGAGATCCAGATTAGTGGTATCGGTGTTTATTAATTTGGCAGCGGAATACATCAGGACCGTAGTTAGGAAATATTTTTATCAGAGTGCAGCACCAAACTTTTTATAATAATAATAATTCATTAGGATAAAACCCAAGTTCATTTGACAATACATTTATAGGGATAAACCCTAATTATTTAAAACAAAAAACTCCTTTTTATTTAGGTAACTTTTATAGCCACTTTTTCAAGCCTTCAGTGCTCTCCAGCTGGCTTCTATTGGTTTTTACATTTTGTTACCTGAAACGCGTTTTAAAAAGATTTTATCAGCAGGAACTACTGGCGAGTGCATCCCGGTTTAATCAAAACAGTTTTTATAATTTCACAGTATTGAGAGTGATTATAATGTTTATATCTACACAGTTACTCATTCAGTACTGTCAACACCTGACTTGTGGATCATATTACTCAATGGCTAACTCTTTGTCCAATGGTAATGTCTTTCACATTTTGTATACAAAACCCCAATAAACCGGCAGTGATTGTAGAATACATAGACTCAATCACTGTTAATTATATTTTAAAACATTTGAGGTTTTGTAAAAACAATTTATAGAAAGGTGACAAAAAGTAAGATGTACTCACATTGTTGACTTAGGTGATACTACTATTGCTTCCTGGTGATTCTCCTGGTTATTATCTATTAAAATTAAACAATGCATACGTGTTAATAAAATAACCCAAATCACATTAACCGTACAACTCGAGACAGAATTCTAATGACTGAGTCAGGCAGAGCCTTGACATGCATTACAGAATCCTAGATCAATCGGGTGTAACATGAGACCGAACTCCAACGACTGAGTCAGGTAGAGCCTTGACATGCGTTACGGAGCCCTAAATCGATCGTGTAGGGTAATAGCAGAGTTATAATACTTTCAACGAGCCAGAGCTTCGCTTTATAGTGGGTATTATGCCCGAGTATAATTTCTACTATTAGAAATTTGAGAGAGATTTTGATTTTGAACGACTGAACAAATGAGCTTGAGCCCCCTATTTATAGGCTTGATCGGCAGCGAGTCGTGGCCCGCATAACCTCTTTCAAATGTTCTCGCGGCCCGCGAGGACATGTGTGGCAGTTATAGCTTTGGCCAGTCATTGGCCTAGCCTTGCCGAGTCACCATACACGTGGCACCATGCAGTGCCGAGCAAGTAAAGGTGCTCGCGCCCCGCGAAGGCTACAAGGGTCTGGGTCGCGGCCCGCGAGACCCTTGTATACTTGTTTTTATTTGATTTTTATAAGTATAAAGGTATTTCAGGCTTGTTTTTCGCATACGGGGTATATTAGGAACGTTTAGGGTCACGTTTAAGGGTTCTAGGAGGGTTGTTATACCCGGGTAAATCTAGGTTGAGTTGGAACAAGTTACCGATCTTGAAAAAAAATGTGGAACCGGGTAGGACCAATAGGTTATAAATGATTGGACCAGTTCCTCCCACTACCGGTAGGAACTGGTTCCGGGTTGGGTATGGAACCGATCTTTTGTGCACCTCAACAAAAAACCAATTTGGAAACGAATCGGTCCCTGTTACAAACCAGTCCCCTTAAAAACTGGTCTGGGATTTTTCAAACCGGTTGGTTACGTAAACTAGCTTTGACCGTTAAAATGTACTAGTCATTGAGAATCTTTATTAAACCTTTTTTTTTCTAACTAATCACCCCCCCCCCCCCCAAAGTTAGGATAAATAGGTTTTTTATGTTTTAGATTGATCATAACACTCGAAAACGCAAAAACACACCTAAAAAAAGCAAAAACCCGCTATTGTACACACTCGCTTTTGAATATCTTTGCTTATTTGATTATGGCTTCACATAGTGATCAATCACAAGCATTAGTTAGTGTCGCTTCCTCAAACGAGCCAAACTGTTATGAGTGTTTTAGAAACGACTCGAAACCCGTAATTTTTCGGGCAAGAACATGGGTGGTTCAACATATGACTAATGTCGAATATCTCTCAAAAGGCTCATTGTAGAATGTGTGGAAGTTTTCTTCAACCAAACTCAAGCTCAACTTTGATAAATCATATGACGAAATATTACCGAGCGAACTGAGACAACATTAAAAGTAGTAAAACATCAGTCGACCCTCAATGTGCCATTTTTATGACTTTAACAAGGTTCAAGATCAAATGGCAAAGTTCGTGATTCAAGAAGGTTTGCCATTCGACCACTTCAACAACCCTCGCTTGACAAAGATGATTTGAGCCACACTCCAACCTTGTTACAAATACGTAAGTCTTACTACTATATGATGCCATTGTATAAAATTGTGGAAACAAGCAAAAAAGGATTTAGTTGTATTTATTATTATTATTATTATTATTATTATTTTATTTTAAACTTACAAACCAGTGTGAAATTAACTTTTGATGTTTGGTCGACTCCTCATGATTTACCAGAATCATACCTTTGCGTCACCGCTCAATGGGTAGACCCTATGTAACAACCCGCACTTTCGTGCTTGTTACTCTCGTTACACTCGTTATGCCTAGCACCAGAGATTCGGATCATAATGAAACTATATCGCTTACTACGCTACTTCGCATATGTTCGCATTATCTCGCATACTTTCAACACGCTATATCGCACATCACAACGCATACACTAACGCTAACGATGACATCGCGTGAGTACTTAAGCTATTCCCCTCGCTCGTCGTGATGCGACGCAAACGCAACGCAAACTCGAAAACGCGGTTACTTATGCTACGACCTATTATATTACTAGCTATACAGATATAACTAATACTTGTTTAATCGCGCACATGCTGGCACGCGCAACTTAATTTATCGCACCAAAACACGACATAATATCTCACTAAAGTACTCGCTTAAATGCAACGCATCGCTTAACGCACGGAACGAAAGTCGGAAACCAACAAAACGCAGCCCGACTGGTCGAATGACCAACCGATCGACTGGCCATCCGACCCACCCATTCCACCTCCTAAACCTTCACCCTCGCCTATAAATAGGACCATTGTGTCTCATTTCAACACTTTGGTTCTCTCATCCGATCACACGCACTCAAGTCACTGTTAGTCACTTTTGATCACGATTCAAGGCCATTTCGTAAGTATTTCTCCCTAAATCTTGTAGTTCCATCATCACTGCACACTTCTTCATCATCTTCTCCATTAAAATCACTGATTTTCTCCATGAAATCAGCTGATTTGGACCTCTTGAAGGTGACATCACCTCAGTTGCTTATGCAATCGGTTGTGTGACGTCATCTCATCAAGAATGGTTCAGATCTAAAGGATTTCTACACAATTTTACATAAATCTCAATCAGATTTCAACATTATTCAAAGGATTTCATACTTTTCTTCAACTTTCTTCACTTCTTACTCAAAACAGATGGAATTTAGACTCATTCAGGCTCTCTACTCACTTTCTAGTTGAGATGCCAGTCTGAAAATGGATTTTCACCGGAGAGATGACCAATTAACGGGGTGAACATGAAACTTCATCAAAGAACAGTGAGTACGATCGAATGGGGTGATTCCCATCCGATCGAATGAACTGGTCCTTGGTATGTTTCCATTGTTTGACACGTCATCACGCCGTCTCCGTTAAACCGCAAACTTTTTAACTTAGAAAACTTGTAAAAATTTCAAACAAACAGGATGCCAATCGAATAGCCATCCGATCGGATCACCATCCGATCGAATGACTATTCGACCGGGTGACTTGCCCTTTATAACTTTCAACACTTAAACAATTTTCTCAAACTTCAAATTTCCAAACCCTCGATCGAATAGCCATCGGATCAAATGGCCATCCGTCCGGATGACCACCCGACTGGATGACTTGTTTAAATACTACAATGAAAACTTCAAAAATTTCAAAACGAGTTACAAACACACTCACTCATTCGAATGGTCAACCGATCAAATGGTCATCAGATCTAATGGGTATTCACCCGTTTGACTCACCGTTCGACACTTATCTCATCCGGCACGCTGTTTACATGTTGTTCAACGCTCACATTACTGTTCTATGCTCAGGCTAACTCAACGCGCTCCTTTCAAACCAATTCAGAGTTGTGTTTACTAGCTAAACACGCACAGTGAGTATACTTGACCCATTTTAAACGCTTTAAACACACTTTGGGGTGGAACATACGTTCATATCTAAAACGCACTTATCAAAACGCAGTACATACTCTAAACTATTATTACATGCGAATAACTGACGTACATATTTACACATGATGCTTAATACATATGTGCTAGGACTCTTACTCGCGGCGTCCCACCTTAGCTAGTATGGTACTAAAGTTGGACTCACGCCCGACGGGGTCTAGTTAAGGAAATCACGCCCTTGTTGGGATCCCCATCGCAGTCATCGAGTGACTTAGCAGGTAGTATTTGTCTTGTAGTGTGTATGTTGTGTATCTCGTTTATATATGTGGAAATTCGCAGTGCTTTTATCTACTTTATACTATTTCAAACTTGTATACTAGCCAATACTTTTGTATTGACATTATTTTAACGTATGTTGCAGGTTAATCGCATACTATCTCGAAATCAAGCTAGGAAGTCTAGAAACTCACAAGAAATCTAGGTTGTTGGATTTGTATTGTTCGAGAGAACATGTAATATGTATAATTGTTTGCTGATATATTGTTTATTAGTATGGGATAATAAACTCATTAAATATTGTAACTAAATAGTTGTTATAGATTCTCTTGAGCAATCTGATTCGCCTAGTGCCGTGCCCCGGGGTTTCCGCCATCGGTTGGGATGTGACACCCTAATACGAGGCAATGATGAAACGTGCAATTGTGCATATTTTAAACGATTACCTGGACGCAGTGGATCGTGTACAACACCAAACAACTCTCAAAGATTCAACGGAATTTGAAAAACATATACATGAAGAAGAGGTGCAAGAGAGACTAGGTGATCCCCTATCCGACAAAGAATAACATGAAAAATAAAATTATGTTTTTTTGATTTAATAATTGTAATTTTTATAAGTATGTTTTTTTTTTGTATTTCATTATTCTATTTTCTTGTTTCGAGAATTATAAATGTTAATAAAAGTTTAATTTTATGTATGTTTTGTCTTAAAGAATTATTACAAAGTGTGTGCAATAACTAGTTTCCGAACCGGAACCAAAACCAAAACCAAAAACGAACCAAACTCAAACCAAACCAAACCGAACCGAACCGAGACCGGTCTTTTGAAACGAGCAACCGGGGCGGAACCGTAACAAAAGTGGTGGAGCAAAACCGGTTTCATTTTAAGAAGAATGTATATGTGCACATCTAGTTCTTATTATGCGTATCTGTTGAACTCTTTTAAATTTATTCGACAACTATGATGTTATTTACATTCCAAAGTCACATTTTTATGGTGTGAACAAAAAAGGAAAAGGAAAACGAAACCATATCTGTAATCGGAAAAAACAAAACCAAATTGTGAATTCGATTTTCAATTTGGTTCCTAACCATGTCTGAATTGTGAATTCGGTTTTTGTTTCGGTCATCGGTTCCACAAATCTTGTCTATTTGGATATTCGAACAAAATTCAATTGAATAAACCGAATAATAACAGGTAATCAAATAACCAAAATGGAGAAACCGAATATATAGCTTGAACTCGGTTCAGTTATATACTTTTCTAATTTGGTCCAGTTATGATTTTGCAACACCCCAAATTTAGCCCCCTTTGTAAACAAACAAAAGTAGGGGACTCGTTTGTACTCTTTTAAGGTTTAAGGGTTGATTATGTTAAATTCACAAACTTCATGGTATAAAAATATGGGATTAGGGTTTTTCGATCCTTTTTCTTCTTCATCAAGTTTTAAAGAGAGAGAGAGAGAGAGAGCTAGAGAGAAGTGTGAGACAGAGAGAGAACCCATCATCCAAGTTTCAAATCTTGTTTTTTGGGTGACCAACCTGCAAACACCGGACGACCTCTAGAGATCCGACTGTGTAATTGAGCTCAAATTTTTACAGGAGCTTCACAACACATAAACAAATACTTTTAATAGTGGGCATTTCATTTAAAGGCTCGGAGGTCAGGTAATGGCAAAACAAGTAGAGTTAGATGTACCGAACATGTTGCTGCTTGAATCACTCAGTTTCGAGGTCGTTTGATATAGTTTCGAACTTTACTCGTATGTGGATCGAGCTCAGTTCAAGATGTACTCGTTCAACGTATATTTTTCAAACAAAGGTGGAATTCCCATTAAAGTTTATGCATGGGGATGCGTCATATTTTTTTGAGCCATTTTGTTTTGTGAAGGCGATACCGTTATGCCTTCTCAGATCCAGATCGTCACTGCCGCCACATTGAGCAATCAAGGTTTTGTGCAAAGAAGAAAACTAGTAGGTATACACCCCTAGCAAAGTACACGCTTATGTTACAAGTTTGCGTTTATATTACAGGTATACGTTGTCACACCCCGCTAAAGGCATAAACACCAGGCGTGACACGAAAGGTTTTCAAGCATCCAATTAGCAAACATCTAATATGATTTAAACATCAATACAATACCAATAGTTTAAGATTTACAAACCAAAGAAACATGTTTAGGTTTACATAACCCAAAATAGACAACTTGTCCAAAATACCAAACAAAAGACAATGTTTTTAAGACCAAGGCTTTGACAAATATATCCTAGGGCAAAACCCCATAAAATGGTATTGTCTATGATGCATGCAAGGACTCCCAAAAGTTGTGAACCGTCGTTCACTTACCCGAAAAATATGCTTAAAAGTCCAACATAATGTTGGTGAGTTCACAGGTTTAAACGACACAAATGAAACCTTAATCATATGATAAAAATTGGCCCCCTTATTCCCACATACCCTATATCTTATTTTCACACCCCCTATTGTATACGAGCTGTATACAGTTAACGGCCCGTATAGAATGTTTTTAAATAGGAAAATGCGCAGGGAATGTTTTTTCGATTTTACTATATACGGCCCGGCCCGTATATAGTTATACGAACCGTATACATGTCTATACGATTTGTAAAACATATACGACTCAATGGATTTATTTTGTGAGGTTTTTGATGTTATAGGGAATGTGTTTTTTATTTTACTATATACGACCCGTATATAGTTATACGAACCGTATACATGTGTATACGATTTGTAAAACGTATACGACTCAATGGATTTATTTTGTGAGGTTTTTGATGTTACCAAATGTATACGGGCCGTATAACTGTATACCGGCCGTATATAAGGGTGTTTTTTCAAGTATCCCGTTTTTCCAGTAAAAACACAATCATTCTAGGGTTTCTAAACTCTTCATCACCTTTAACAATGTCGATAAACGTTGATCGGAACACGCCGCTTAAATCGGAGCACAAGTAGAGTAACGTTACCAATCAGTCCGTTGATGGAAACCTTAGCAATCGCAGAGATCTTCATGTTGGTTATTTATCAATTCTGCTAGTTATCGGCAGGGATGGGTACAGAAACCACCAAGGGTGATTATGGATTGGTTACAAAAACCACTAGCAGAAGAACCCGACACGTCTTCTATGATGATCCGAAACATTTCGAATAACTAGCAGAAGAACCCGACACAAACAAGTTCTCCACAGTTTGTTATTCAGATCTCTATTCGGTCATCTTTCCAAACTACAACACACGATAACTTTAAACTTTATATTGTGTGATTTGACCAGGAAATGATTGGAGGTGATTGCTACTTTTAATAAGTTGTCATAGTTGTCAAATTCGTTGCATGCATTCATATTGTTTAGACAATAACAGATAATAAACGGATTGTTGGACTTCTTGTTCCAAATGCACACCTCAATTCATCTTTTTTACTATTTTCTTCGATTTCAACAAATCTTTTCCTTTTCCTTCAATTTCGAGAACATTCTCCGTAACATGAAGACGTGTCGGGTTCTTCTACTAGTGGTATTTTAATGAAGTATTAAAGATTGAATGTGCAAACCGTAACCGTTTTTTACTAAGGAAACGGTGGCTATGCAAAATACAAACCGCAATCGTTTGTGACTATGGGAAACACAAGTTTTCTTTTTGAGCTTGATGGATGTCCGTTATCTCAGTTGAGGCATGCATTGTTAAATCTGAATTAGTTGGTATGTGTTTGTATCAGCGTTGTTTATCACCCTGTGTGAGCATTGGTACAAGAAGTCCAACAATCCGTCCAGTCATATTTGTTGAGACAACAACAGATAATGAACAGATTGTTGGAGTTCTTGTTCAAAATGCTGCTGTAGTACCGGGACCACTGGACCACACACATGTCACATAGTTTGTCATGACAAAAGATATAGATGTACGAATATAACTAGATGTTACGTGTGTCAGGATCTTTATCTATCATGTCATCGACCAACTGCTCGAAATCTCTTTTGTTTCACATGTTAGGGAGAATGTTCTCGAAATTGAAGGAAAAGGAAAAATGGTTGCTGATGTTTGAGAATTAAACGCATGTACGTGACAAAACAAGGATCGTTCTAATAGATTAAAGATATTAAACAGTTGTCAAATTCGTTGCGGGTTGGTTTTGGGAAGAAAAGAAGGGGTTTACGGTGTTTTGGTAGGTTGAAAGAGGTGAATGGTCTTGAAAGATTTGTTGAAATCGAAGAAAAGAGTAACTAGCTGAAGACGTGTCGGGTTCTTCTGCTAGTTATTCGGAATGTTTCGAATCATCACAGAAGACGTGCCGGGTTTGTATTTCCCATAGCCACCATTTCCGTATACAAAACGAATGCGGTTTGCATATTCAATCTTCATTGCTTCATTAAAATTAACAACCTGATTCGGATCATCTTTAGTAGTGTTTGTTTGAGAACCCGATTCAGATTTAAACAATGCACGCCTGATTCAGATCTCTATTCAGTCATCTTTCCAAACTACAACACACGATAAGTTTACACTTTATAGTGTGTGATTTGACCGGTTGTCAAATTCGTTGCGTGCATTCATATTGTTTAGACAACAACATATAATGAACGGATTGTTGGACTTCTTGTTCCAAATGCAGCTATAGGATCCGTACTTAAAGGTCTCTCTAAAATATGCAACGGAGACCGCCTTGTTAATTTTAATGAAGCAATGAAGATTGAATGTGCAAACCGCAACCGTCTTTGACTACGAAAACGGTGGCTATGAATACTTGGAAAATTGCATCAACTCTCCTATATAAACATACTCTTCTCCAGATGCTTAGTTGTTATGAATGACAACTTTAGGGGTCTAGTTAACTTTCAGATTCAGATTCAGAAAGCAGATGATTTGTCAAAAGACATGGCAGATTGACAGGTGCATGCATTTAATTCTTTAATCTATTAGAACGATCATTGTTTTGTCACGTACATGCATTTAATTCCCAAACATCATTATAGATTCCACGTTTAATTCCCGAATGCATCTACTTCTCGTAATTATAACACATAGTCAATGTAGTAAAATGTGAGCAATTCACAACAGTTGTCACTTTACTTGTACAGTTTGTTTTCAAATTTTCCCAGAAAATCAAAAATTGAAATATATTTTTGATTTTAGGGGGAGTAAAAATTTTAGAAATTTTGAAAATTTGAAAAATCCAAAAACATGATAAAATCTAAAATGCCAAAAACATTGAAAAAATGAAAAAGAGTTTTGTTGTGAAAAAGAGGTAATGATAGTACATCAGTGGACAATCACAGCATGCTAAAGAATTGGAAAGTCAAATGTGATAAACGGTCTCACTGAAGATGTGCCAGTAGGTTTTTGCACGTTTAGTAGATTGTATTCGAGATATAAACCTAAATATCAAACTTACTTATTTCGTGGGGAACATCTCTCGGATATATAGGTAACCCCTGAAATCTTGTTTGAAGGGTTTTCTATTTCTGACATACTAGGTCTTTGTGCGTGGTGATATCTGGGGTATTATACCTGGACTTCTGATTTTGCGGGAGCAATAGCCTAGTCCTTGTATAATACTTTACATTGCTTTAATCTTAAAGCCCACCCTCAGCATAAAAAATGATGAAACATTGAAAAATGATAATTATGTGCTGTTGAAGAAAAGATTCTCTAAAGGGAACACACCGAAAGTCGAACTGTTGGGATTGAACCCTACCAGAGGAACAGATAATGTAAAGCCAAAACCTGGTCACAACAGTGGATTCACAATAAGCAGACGTTTACTCTAAGCCCTCCCCTTGACAGTGGTTACCTATCTGCTGATACACTCCTAGTATTGCTCAGAAGAACAACTGATGAACCAAACACTGATGGAACAACTAAAGACTGCTAAAAGGCAAACACTGAGCTCTATCTACTGCTGTCTCTTAAGTACTGCTGAAGACCCAAGCACTGCTCATTCAAAGACTGATCACCTTTTGAAGAAAGCACTGATGATTCAAACAGTCAGTGCTTAGGCTACAACAGTGGAACGTGAACTGTGTTAGACTTGTTTTGTATTTTATTATCAATCAGTTGTTAGACATCAGTAGTTGTATAGAACAGTGTTTACAGGTTGTTAGATGTCACTATCATGGTGACGTCAGCTGAGGTACATCAGTAGTTTGGTTTGCCTATAAATATGACAGTACTCTGTACTGTTATATTTGATTCGTTTTGAGAGAGTTCATCTCCTCAATTCAATCCTTTCATCTTGTGCAACCAACTCTGAAGTATCAGGCTGAGGGGGAGTTTAGTCTGTAAGCTTGCATTGTAACCTTTTGCTTTTGATGTAATCTTTCGACTCTATGAAAAACAATTGTTTATCAAACTATATTCTCCTTTGATTGTGTTTACAAAGCTTGTTATTCATTTCCGCTGCACTTAAAACTGTTCATATCTATTTGATTTGTTCAAATCTCACAAACAAACACAATCATGAGAGCCTCCGATCCTAACAATTGGTATCAGAGCTCGGACAGTCAAATTCGATCTAACAATCAATTTGACATAATAGTTCAGCTCAAAATTCATTGATACTAAGGTTGGTTGTAGTTTGTTGAAAAACAGAGTATCAAGTAAATCATGTTCAAATTGGTTATTCAGAAACTCTGTATATCAACCAAGATGTCATATGACACACAACTTTCACACAACAAGCGAATTTATGCACAAAACACTCATGGTTTCTAGATCTGAAAACAATATCGGTTAAACTATGAGATTACTTCTTATTTTCTAAATTAATTTCAATTGTTGATGTGTAATTTGTGATGTTTTCATAAATACTAAAGTATGAACCTCAGATTAACAAAACCTATGTTCATAAAAACATTGATGTTTTGCTAACACAAAAAAGAGGGAAATTAAAACTTTAGTCATTTGATCTTATGTGTTGAAAACAGGTTGAGATCCTCAAAAGGAACAAATCAACTTTGTCTAAATACATTAGGAAATACAGGGGTCAACATAGTCCGTATCATATGTAGTGTGAGATTGGCTGAAAAACTTGTGCAAACATGACCAATTCTCTCAAAACATTACTGCAAAATGATTTTGGACTAAAATTCACAAAAACTCGAAAGTGTGGTTATCTCAAAACTTTTGAAGTCAAAAGAAAAGAGTATAAATGTAAAACACTTAAGAGTCAAAGCTTGGGGTAATAATGGTCATTAAGCAACTGTTTGTACTCATTGGTTTAGGAGAATTCAGGTAACAGTAGTATTCTCAATGACTGAGTTTAAAAAAGGACTGGTACATGTATCCTCATGCTTGAAATCAACTGACAAAGAAAGTGGTACCAAACAGTGGTCAAAATGTGCTCAAAATTTTCCTACCACTATTGTCAAATCACTGACCATTTTCAATGACTTGAGAATGATATGATCATGTACTCTATTGAAATTATACCAGATCCTTTTTGATGCTGTTCTCAGAAAATCATTTAACCATTTTTTCTGTTCAAAGGATTTTCTCGAATAACCAGGATATATTGTTCATTTTTTTTCTTTGAATAATATATTTGGAACTTTTGCTTGTTCTTGTTGGCAATAGTTTCAGTTCCTGTCAGGATGTGGTACCTTATTTTTGTTGGTATTATTATCCTCTTAAATAGGTCAAAAGGAAATGGTATATATGTCAGGATCATGTCATACTCAGGTTTGTTCCTAAACTTTTATCAAAGGTTGATTGCTAACTGTGCTTAAATTCTGGGGCACTCATGTTTTAATTGAATGTTAAACGAAAATGAGTTGTCTTAGCAAAAAGTTTTCATCATCTGGGGTACTAAACCACTGTCATTCAAAATTGACATTTGGCAAAACCTTGAATGAAAATTCTCAAAACTGTTGCTGGAATACTTGTCCTTCAGATCTGTACCATTTACCCTAACCACTGTTTTGTTCCAACGTCTGATCTCTAAACACTGTCCACTGCTGAAAGTTAACCACTGATCCCTCATTTTCTTGACAAGCACTGATGTTCAAAATCAGTGTCCTATCCACTGATATGCTATCCACTGATAGTAAAAATCATCCACTGTCCACAATTTTTACCGTTGTAACCACTGATGCTTGATACGTCAGTGGCCCTTAAAACAACTGTTCTCCATCCTTCATCCATTTCATCAGTGTTTGACAGGTGGTCAGTTTTTAGCCTTCAGATCATAATAACCGCTGCCACATCAGCGATCACTTTTTCCCTAAATAAAACCCTGCCCTAAACCCCCAAACAGGGTTTTACACTGTCGAATTGAATTCCAAAATTCTCTTCTCATAGCAGTTTCCAACCCTTCTTCTCAAAATCTTCAAAATCATTCTTCGTTCTTCTCTGCAAACATGACAAAATCAAAGTCAAAATCAAAATCTAAACCAAAATCACCACCACCTTCAAAAGAGGTCGCTCAAACGACCGAAGAACCCATCGAAATACCATACAAACAATCTCACAACTATTTGGGTTTACTCACAAAACTCAAAGACAACCACACTTTCGACTCCATCATTGATACAATATCTGCATCAAAGTATAAAACTTTGTTGACAGTAAATGCTCCCATCTATCTGCAAACCCAGAGAGAGTTTTGGAAAAAGGCGACGCTTGAAAAACAAGACGATAAAGTCATAGCCATTAACTCCTCGATACAGGGTAAAGCATTTCAAATCACTCCACAATCAATCTCAGAGGTCTTCAAACTCGATGATCTGAAAGGTAAAAATTCCTTTGACAAAAACGAGTTAAAAGCTGATTTTCTGAAAAGGGGATATGCAGAACAATCAAAGGTAGATACCTTACAAAAAGGTTATTTCCCGTCTGCACCCAGATTTTTATTTCACACACTCTTGATGTGTGTTTCAAATAAAACAACATCTTTTAACGAAATACCATTGAAGATTCAATGCCTGGGCTATGCTATTTTAAACAATAAAGATTACAACTACTCCCAGGAGATCTTCAATGACATGGTAAAAAATGTTGATAGCAAATCATTTCTTCTTTTTCCAAGATTTCTAAGCTATTACTTTAAACAAAAATTTGAAAAAGAGGATGAAAATTTGCCAAAACAAGGTGTCCATTTTCAAATAAAAAGTCTAAAAATTGAAACATTTTCAAGAATGATGGCACCAATAAAATTAAAAGCAAAGGTGCCTGAGCAAACTTTAGAAACTGCCACTGATCCTCAGGCAACTTCTGCTGAGCCCACTGCTCCAGGTGATCAAAGCAGCACAACCACTGTTTTGAAACCCACACCAGACATCACCAAAAAGACCAAAAGAAAAATATCCAGAAAACCCACCAAACCAAAACAATGGCAACTCTGGAAGATGAGATCCCAGAGGAAATGCATGTGACAACACAAAAGTCACCACAAACCACTGCTGCTACTTCCTCACAGCAGTTGATAGAAAGATCTCCACCTTTGCCTAAAACTCCTCCCGCATCCTCACAAAAGGATCAGGTTGTAAGCACAGGGACACCACAATATGAAGCTCTGAATCCACTCGGATCCATCTTCCTCAGTCCTGATCCCAAGGACATGTCTCTTTCAACCCACATACCCTCACCAATCATAATGCCACAATCCATGCTACCCTTGTTGCATGCAGCTGCTATAGCTCAGACACAAACCAGTTCCTCTCTATCACCTATCACTGAGAGTATACCCCCACAAGAGACTGGGTCTGATGCTACTACTTCTGCTATCCCAGCAACAATTGAGGAGGTTACACCCCCTGAGTTACAAGTAACTCACGGTGGTAGTTCAAGTGGAGCAGCAACTACAACTGGTGGATCAACAGATCTTCAGTTGGACAGTTGTTTCATAAGTAAGACTCCCTTGAAGGCAATTTCTTCCATGGCAACTTCGGTAACCACCAGTGAGTTGGATCTAACCACTGGTACCATCAAAGGTTTATCAAGTGCTGAAGAAAGAAGTCCCAGTACCAAGAACAAGGGGCATCAATGGGTGATTTTTGGGACTCTGTTCCTAAGTCACACATTGATATAACCACTGCTGGTGGGGATTCAGATGATCCTACTAAAGTAGGTGATGATTCAAAATATCAGGAATTGACGGACAGAGTTGAAAAACTTGAAGATTCAGTTGCTGAAATAAAGAATATGGTGCAAGAGATTTTAAAAGCTCAAAAAGCACAAGCCACTGCTGTTCCTGCTCAAGCACCTGCACAACATGCATTTGCTGCAAATGAGCTTTGGAATATTTTTCAACCCATGCTTGAAAAACAGCAACATATGGCTGATAAAAAGCATGCTATTCAAGTACAAATGCTGACCAACATGGTGGAATCAAGGTTTAAAGACACTCAAGCAGATATCAAGGCTATAAAGGCTAGCATTCAAAGCGCCTCTGGCAAAGTTCCTTCTTCCATATCATTTCTTGTGAACCCCCCTTCAGATAATGCCAAAAAGGGGAAGAATATCAAGCTGTTGGGAAAAATGAATAAAATGGGAATAGAACATGGCCTTTGTATTGAGCCTGAAAAAGAAAAAGAAAAACAGGTCTCAAAACCTGTTAGTCAAACAGCTGATACACCAGTAGTTACAAAAACTGCTGTCAGTAGCCAAACATCTGCCATGTCATCAACACACACACCTTCAACACAAACCACTCTACCACACACCACCACAACTACTGCTCTACCACCATCATCTACAATCACACCATCACCACTGCCTCCTGTCATAAAACAGAAGACAACAGATGTTACAACATCTGTTGTAATGACAGCAGCGGTTGAAGCACCAGTTGGTTCAACAGTTGGTTGTCAGACACTCTCCATCATTCAAACCACTGATCCACCCAAAACATCATCTGCTCCTTATTCATTAAAAAGGAGAAGGAATCTCATATCAGATGATGATTCACCACCACCATCACCATCATCAAAAACTACCTCACCACCGTCATCCCCTGCTCAAAAGCAGAAGACATCTGTTGACATATCAGCAGGTGTAATGACAACAGCAGTTGAAACACCAGTTGTTTCAACAGTTGTTAGTCAATCATCCACCACTCCTCTCACCTTCCCTACATCACAACCAAAGCTCTTCAACAGAAAAAGAAAGCCAATCTCTGCCGATGAGGGTATACATGATCCTAATGCTGCACAACATCCACTGGAACTTGAAGCTATCAAAAATGAGATGAGGCAATTCTATACAGAAGAAGATCCTTCAAAAAGAAGATTCTCCTCACTCATAGGTTACATGCCACCAGATGATATGGATGATTACCTCAAAATCAAGGCAAGGCAAGCTAAACTAAGAGCTAAAGTTGAGAGTGAACGTGAACGTTTAAGCGAAGATGGCATTGCTAAAAGACTGGAGTTCTACTTCACAAAAGTAAAGCAGATAGTAGAGTTTGCACAAGACCTAAACAAAGAAAAGGCTGATCAAAAGAAAAGCTAAGAAAACAATATCTAGCCTACATCATGAAAGAGAAATTCTATCCTGCTAAAGAACAACAGTTCGAAGAATGGCCAATAGTCGCTCTAAAGCATGAGGCAGAAAGGATTGAGAAAATCAAGAATGATCCTACAAAGAAGAAGAATGCTCCAAACTGGAGAAAATACAAAAAGCTCATTGCTGACCTAACTGCTGAGTATAAGAGAAAGAAAAAGGAGCTAGTGGATGCAAAAATGGATACTGCTGAAGCCATATCAAAATGGTCAAAACAGCAGACTGATGAAGCCTATGAAAGGCTAAAGAAAAGAAAGATAACTGTTTCAAGCACCTCAAAGAAGCATGAACAAATAATGAAGCTTGAACAGCAGATAGAAAACCTCAAAACACTGTTCCGGTCTACTTTTGTGACAAACCAAGAAGAAAAAGAACAGTTGACCAGTGAAGATGTTAAAGAAAAGGAAGCTGAGTACTTCACAGAAGCCATCAAGAAAATGGGTCTAAAAGAAGAGAGCTCAGAAAAGCTTCAAAACCTTTTTAAGAAGGTGTTAACCAAGCCTGCATCACCACATAGTTCAGCAGATATCCCAGACAGTGAGCTTGATCAACAACAAAGACAAGAGCTGATTGACAAAGAGGTTGCAGAAGATATAGCTGCAGCAAATGAAGTCATAGAAGAAGCTTTCAAAAGAATGTCTGAAGTTCAGGATACTGCTTTACAATTTTTCTCAAGGCCAATATCCCAAAGCTCATCATCAAATAAATCTCTCCCAAGAAATCCATTGGGTTCGAAAGTACTAAAGTGGATGTCTGACCAAAAGACCCATGTATTGACTATTGTCAGATCCAATGGAAATGTGAAGTACATATCAAGGAAAAAAGCACTAGGCCTTAGTGTTCAAGATTTGCAGGATCTCCTTGAACTTTCACTGTGCAGGGATGTAGATGACATAAGTTCCAAAGAATTTGAAGAAGATTTCAAAAGAAAAGCAAGGGAACTTTTGATGAGTAATAAAGATCCAGAATAATGACAGGTTTTGGCATTATCTGTTCCAGGGGGAGATTGTTGGGATTGAACCCTACCAGAGGAACAGATAATGTAAAGCCAAAACCTGGTCACAACAGTGGATTCACAATAAGCAGACATTTACTCTAAGCCCTCCCCTTGACAGTGGTTACCTATCTGCTGATACACTCCTAGTATTGCTCAGAAGAACAACTGATGAACCAAACACTGATGGAACAACTAAAGACTGCTAAAAGGCAAACACTGAGCTCTATATATTGCTGTCTCTTAAGTACTGCTGAAGACCCAAGCACTGCTCATTCAAAGACTGATCACCTTTTGAAGAAAGCACTGATGATTCAAACAGTCAGTGCTTAGGCTACAACAGTGGAACGTGAACTGTGTTAAACTTGTTTTGTATTTTATTATCAATCAGTTGTTAGACATCAGTAGTTGTATAGAACAATGTTTACAGGTTGTTAGGCTGTTAGATGTCACTATCATGGTGACGTCAGCTGAGGTACATCAGTAGTTTGGTTTGCCTATAAATATGACAGTACTCTGTACAGTTATATTTGATTCGTTTTGAGAGAGTTCATCTCCTCAATTCAATCCTTTCATCTTGTGCAACCAACTCTGAAGTATCAGGCTGAGGGGGAGTTTAGTCTGTAAGCTTGCATTGTAACCTTTTGCTTTTGATGTAATCTTTCGACTCTATGAAAAGCAATTGTTTATCAAACTATATTCTCCTTTGATTGTGTTTACAAAGCTTGTTATTCATTTCCGCTGCACTTAAAACTGTTCATATCTATTTGATTTGTTCAAATCTCACAAACACAATCATGAGAGCCTCCGATCCTAACACGAACCATCATCTCTTTGATTTTGCGGAAGCAATAGCCTGAGCTCTCATGGTTTTGAATTTACCCCTTACAGATATCATTAGTGTACATTCACCTGTAAGACTGAATATAGGAGTCTGGATACGGGAGTATATTCTGAGGTGGGACACGCGAATAAGTTTAAGTTCTTAAAACACTAATCTTGTATCTCGAAATAGTTTAACTTTGTGTGAAAATTTAAGTGGATCAGTATACTGACAATCTACGTGAATCGTTTAGAACTTAAAATGTTTAAAGCTTAACGGTGTTGGTGATTTGTCTCATAAACTGATATGATCCTCTTACACAAACTCGCAAAAATATTGTCTGTATATATTTGTTTACTGCTTTTCACTAAAAACAAACTCCAAAAAGATTTTCAGTGTGTTTTAGCATAAAATTTTGAAAATCCAAAAAGATTTTCGACAACTGGTGTTGGAGAGCTGATTTTCAAAATTTCGAGTGCTAGACATGACGAACAACAGGTTTGGGAGAGTTTGTTTAAAATGAGAAAATATTTTGAAATGATAATGTCAAATCTGAATGTTTTTCTTACAAGCGGTCATCAGAAATTATAAATGTTAAATCATTTTGAGCAATACTTGCAAGTGATTTATAAATTTGTCAAACTGTTAAATTTGTGAAATTTATTGTGAGGTAGAGATTTGTGCAGGTAGAAGCAGTCAGGCTTCGACTCCTGAAGATGTGCAAATTTGAACCAGGTTCCTGATCCTGTTGCTACGAAAAGCCAGAAGACGACCTAAACCTGTGAAAAGCTAAGTCAGATTGCGATCCCGGAACAATTTAAGGGGGAGTCTGCTAGCAAAAGGGGAGTCTAAAGATGCAAGAGCCAGAATCGAATCCTGATGATCATGGTAGCTGCTAATGCTGATGAGTGAGAGAAATAGGAGATTGATGATTAGATCAACATTCATGGGGGAGCTTGAATGGTTGAGAACCAGGTTGAGTTCCTGGAGAAGAGAAAAAGATTGAAGATGCTTACATTGTCAGATACTTTGGGAGGAGTACGAAGACTGATCAAGACTGAAGATGTGACATACCGAAGACTCGACACTGAAGACTTCCTCAACATCCAAGGGGGAGTCTGTTGGTGCATATGTCTGTCGACTTCGTCTTGTATCGAGTCTTGTAATAGAATGATAGATCAGGGCATGAAATACGAGAAATAGGAAAATGGCATGAAACACATTTCACACGAAATGGCCATTTCGTGCGAAATGGACTAAATCCATTTCGTGCGAAATAAACTTGTGCCATTTCGTGCGAAATGCCTCACCTATAAATATTTGTCTTGTCATTTCATTTGTAGAACTTTGTGATTCCGGTACCGAGGTGCTGCCGAAGTGTCTCCAGGCTGTAAAACGTTGTTATATCAACAAACAAGAAAATTAGAGTGTATATCAAGCTGATTCGAAGTCGATACGTTAGTTTCCGCCTCTCGTATTGATTAGAATTCTTCTGAACGACTCGTTTTGGTCGTGCAAACGATCCTACAAGGTGTGTGTCTATTCAATTGAAAGGAATCATTGCATCACATCCCCGTTGAAAACACGTGGTTGTAATGACGGGACCCTTGATTTGAAACGAAATCGTTTGTGGCTATGGAAAACACAAGTTTTATTTTTGTTCTTCAATCTTTGTTACTTGTTAATGCTTTATTTTTTTCTACTTTTAGAAAGGTTTGACCACCTCACGACTGTAAAATGTCTCGTGTGATTGGCACCTTAAACCCCTTATATACATTGAGAAAAATCCAATTTTGCCGAGACGATTCAAGTGAGTCCTATGAAGCAAGTGTCTGTCTATTCAATTGAGAGGAATCATTGCATTACATCCCTGTTGAAAACAAGTGGTTGTAATGACGGGACCCTTGATTTGAAACGAAATCGTTTGTGATTATGGGAAACACAAGTTTTATTTTTGTTCTTCAATCTTTGTTACTTGTTAATGTTTTATTTTTTTCTACTTTTAAAAAGGTTTGACCACCTCACGACTGTAAAATGTCTCGTGTGATTGGCACCTTAAACCCCTTATATACATTGAGAAAAATCCAATTTTCCTGAGACGATTCAAGTGAGTCCTATGAAGCAAGTGTCTGTCTATTCAATTGAGAGGAATCATTGCATTACATCCCCGTTGAAAACAAGTGGTTATAATGACGGGACCCTTGATTTGAAACGAAATATGGGAAACACAAGTTTTATTTTTGTTCTTCAATCTTTGTTACTTGTTAATGTTTTATTTTTTTCTACTTTTAGAAAGGTTTGACCACCTCACGACTGTAAAATGTCTCGTGTGATTGGCACCTTAAACCCCTTATATACATTGAGAAAAAATCCAATTTTCGAATAATACGGGTCGTATAACATTATACGGCCCGTATCCAATGTTCGTATACATTGTATATGACCAGGTAACTTATTTTCACATGGTGTATATGGGCCGTATAATGTTATACGGCCCGTATAGAATTTAAAAAACTAACAAAGTCTGTGCTAGCAGACTTTGTTAGTTTTTTTAATTCCATACGGGCCGTATAACATTATACGGGCCGTATACACCATGTGAAAATAAGTTTTTTCCATGTGTTAATATTAGGACCCTAAAAATTAGTATGCATAGTCTAATGAAAATCACAATGATCAAATCATGGTCTTGCAAAACCATGGCGTATGTACCAATAGGGCTTAAACGAACCGAACGTTCAGTGAACAGTTCATGAACCGTTTGGCGCGAAGTTCGTTTATGTTCATTCGATTAGCTTAACGAACGAACACAAACAAAAAATTTCGTTCGGTTAGCTTAGCGAACGAACACGAACACAGTTCTCGTTCGTTCGACTGCATTCGTGAACGTTCGGTAATATGTTCGGTTACATTCGTTCATGTTCATTTGATTATATTAAAAAGATAATAAACAATAAACCTTTTATCTAAACATATTGAAAACTTCAAATCCTATTTTTCTAAGTTAGCTAAAATTTGGACATTTTAAGACATTTTTGGGGATAATTATTCACAATCAAATCTCTTACTCCATCTTTATAATTGCACTAAAAACACTAACTTTTATCTCTTCTTTTCAATTAAATAATATTTTTTTATACTTTTACCATTACTTTTTCTCTCTCCTCCGCTCACACCCACTTTCAAAAAATATTAAAAAATTATAGAGGTGAACAATATCTTCTTCTATCTTCTCCAAATTTACTGATGAACAATAACTTTTTTTGTTTTTTCTCTCTCCTCCACTCACAACAGTTTACAACCACCCTCACAAATATAAAGGTTACACTCACACACATATAGAGGATCCATTGTGAATGCTCTAAGTTAGTTAAATTTGATTCATCGTTTGGTGGTGTCGTAGACTTCTTGTGTTTTGATTTATCATTTGATAGTTGTATTTAATTACTTATATCCAATGCTTAAGGATACCAATGTTTTTATTTATTTTGTTTTCAAGTTAAATGTTCGTTTGTGTTCGAGACCACTGTTCACGAACTGTTCATGAACAACTGAATTTCCTTAACGAACTAATACGAACACGAACATAAACTTATGTTCGGTATGCGTTCGTGAACAGTTCGCGAACATGTTAATTTCCTTAACGAACGAACACGAACATGGTCTTGTTCGTGTTCGTTCTGTTCGTTTACAGCCCTATGTACCAAACATAAGCCCGTAATCAAACCATAACAGTGTTCTATCGTCCCATCGCACACCATGGCGACGTCTAGCAAGTAGGACACAATCGCACCCATAATTATGACTAACTGAAGGCGAGGCTTGTTAAACCCAATAGATCTATTCGAGTGTTTCGCGGTCTCGACAGACTAACGGTCACTAAAATGAAATACCACCACGAGGGCATCCCGAGGTCAAACCAATAAGCGCACATTATAGACCGAATGGATTTCATCCCCAACTACCATCCCCGTACCAAACATGTATTTCCCCTAAACTTTAAATAAACAATTTAAAAACAAAAGGGGGCGTGAAAACTCACCTAAGCACTCTGTGCAAAAGCTAGCAACAACAAATGTTCGAACCAACAGAAAAACCCCGACCTACAAGTGTCCTAAACCAGGGCCGGCTCTGGGCCCGGCAAACCCGTGCCGACGCCCGAGGCCCAAAATTTCAAAGGGCCCGAAAATTCTTTATAAGCTTGTATATATTTATTAAATTATATATTTAGTATATTTATCCGTTTATTATGCAAAAAAGCATTGGTGGTGTAATGGCAAAAACCATTTCAAAGTTCGAGTCTTTGCTCCATCACTAAGTTTTTATTTTTGTAATTCATTTACCTTTAACCATAATTTTGGGCCCAATTCTTTTCGTCGCCCGAGGCCTAAATTTTTTCAAAAGTTTTCGGGGACGGCTCTGTCCTAAACCATATCAGACACTAAGGTCTAACCACGTGTCTACCCGACAAGTCGTTCACCAAACTTGTTTAGACAATACAAGAGGTTAACCTTTTATAAAAAGCATTAAACGTAACGACTCGTTGGTGCGTGATTCGGGTCGGTGATACACCTGGCTAGCGGATGGGTTTTTACTCATGACCATGGCGAAGGTATTTCAAACATTTGAGTTAGATATAAATAACTTTGACTTATTGAATTAGAAACAACTAGTAGTGTTTCTAATTGAATTTTCGTTGTGTGTTTTTGAAAGAACAATTTCTTTTTACACACTAAACTGTAATGTGACCCGACTGTATTGTGTCCGATTTAGAGGTATGAACATCTCAATTTTGAGTTTATGCGCTAAAATGGCTAGAAACGCAACTAATATCTAGAAAAATTAGGTATCTGCTTTTAAGCTAACAAGTAAAAAGAAGCCACATTCCTTTTCGGTGTTGATTACATTCATGCGTAATTCGCCTTACGGTGAATGAGGGCGGACTGTGAGCTTGAGGTCGGGGACTTGATGTTTCTGGACTTGGGAATTCGGGATACAAACTTAACAAATATTTAAAATTTGTACACATATAAGCAATGACAGGCACACACAAATCCACATATTATAAGCTAGATAGCATAACAAGTGGCACAAACATATAACATTGC
Source organism: Helianthus tuberosus (assembly GCA_030545235.1). Taxonomy (NCBI): domain Eukaryota; kingdom Viridiplantae; phylum Streptophyta; class Magnoliopsida; order Asterales; family Asteraceae; genus Helianthus; species Helianthus tuberosus. The sequence goes on along the minus strand of CM060358.1, from coordinate 171,208,574 downwards.
AGACATTTATTCTTTATACATAGGTTCTTACAAGTTTTATATTATATATATATTCGGCAATGCTCATTTGAACTTGTTAAGAGAAGCAAACGACTTCTTAAGCTTATGATCATCGGTTGGTAATTTGACATTGGTGGCTAACCCTATTGCTTCGAGAAACAATATCATATACCAAACAAAATCAAATTGCCACCACTCTAACCCCTGTCGAGCTGAATACTCAAATGCATGATGATTATTATGCCAACTTTCACCTAAAGCAATCAATGTTACCCACCTGTTTGCAATCTCATGACTACTAGTTAATTATAATGTAGCACATAGGAAGTATATTATATAATTGAGTATTATTTTTTTCATGTAAACTTACCAATTATTCTTGGAGAGATCACCTGTGTTCCAAGCTTGGTTTCCCCATATATGACAAGCAGGGGCGGACCTAGTGTAGTCCGAGGCGTAGCCCGGGCTACGGCTCAACTTTTCACCGTAAGTGTAAAAAAAAAAAATTTCCCAATTTTTATACTAAGGATACCCCTCAACAACTACTAGGACAACCCTCAAAAAAAAAATTATAAACTAGTATTAAGCCCAAGTAATTCTGTTTTATATTGGCCCAAATAACCAAATGAAAGCCCAATATTAGTTAGCCCAAATAACCAAAATAATAAGTTAGTAACCCAATAGTGTTATGGTGCGGCAAATTGAATGCAAGGGATATCAAAGGTCGATCGAACTATCGAAGTCTGAAGTCACGAGACAGTGAGACACGAACAGAAATCACACGAACAGCGGAACAGGAGGTTTGTTTCAGTTCGGATTACAAACACTCGAGTTTGTTTTTTATATGCATTTGATGGGAGATATATTAAGTTACACAAATGCCATGGCCGGCCCTGAAGGTAGGCGGGGAGGACCACCGGCCAGGGCCCGATATTTCAAAGGGCACGTTATTTTTTTTAAAAAACTCCGATATGCATATGTAAAAATAAATTAATAGGGCATACTCATACAAACACCAACATAGGCCCACTTACAAAACTATTTTTATGGTTTAGATTAGTTATTAGCCCATTGACATTAGGCTTAGACCTTTAGTGAGCTCAATACTCATTTTCGTTAAGGCCTAAGGGCACGTTTTTTCGAGCTCGAACATGGTATATGAATTCTCAGGGCCGGCACTGACAAATGCTCTTTCAAAACACCTTCAACAAAAAGGTAAAGATTTATTAGAAGCAGCCAACTTGATAAATGGTACAAAACGAGCATTGAATGCTTTAAGACAAAATGAGTTTGAGCCGATGTTGGAAAAAGTGACTTCCTTTGTTAAAAAAAAACAACATTACAATGTTGGACATGACGGAAAGTTATGGTAATCCAAGAAACCGAAATAATGTCATTACAAATCGACATCATTTTGAAGTAGACATTTTTAATGAGGTTTTGGACATGCAAATTCAAGAATTGGGAAATCGATTTAGTGAGGTAACAGCTAGTTTGATAAAAAATATGTCGGGTTTAAATCCTTCTAACGGTTTTTCTAAGTTTGACCCATCGAAGATATTGGCGTTTGCTAAGATGTACCCAGATGATTTTACTACACAAGAAATAGAGAGTCTTTTGGGTGATATTGAGTCTTTTCGTCACACAATAAGCGATGATGATAACTTTGAAGATTTGAATGGAATAAGTGATCTTGCGCGTGTTATGGTTGAAACGGGAACGCATAGTTCTTGTCCTACAGTTTATCGGGTTGTTAAGCTAGCTTTGTTTTTACCGGTGGCAACCACAACCGTTGAAAGATGTTTTTCGAAATTGAAGCTTGTGAAGACGGATTTACGCAATCGAATCGGCCCGGAATTCTTGAACAATGCTATGGTTTGTGCGGTCGAAAATGATTTTTTAAGTGAAGTAAAAGACAACGATGTGATGGATCGATTTCAAGCTATGAAAAAAAGAAGAGGACAAATCTATTAGGTATTTGTTTTACTTTATTTATGTATTATTGTTTTTTTAATATTGTATGATTGCACGGTAAAAAAAACAATTTTGGGATACCCCTAAATTAATGTTCTAGTTCCGCCACGATGACAAGCTGAATTCACTAGAAACGTCCCCTGATATGCAAATGTTGTTGAAACTCCCTACATATCATATCTTTACCACATCAGTTACATTCCATTTGACACAAAATTGAAAAATAATCAACAAATTCTTACGTACCACGACCCAAACAAGGTATGTAAATCCACCAAAAGCATAAACGACGACAACATATGCAAATAAATGCAACGCATAAGTCTTTTTGATGAATCTATAGAATGCTTGTTTCTTTAAATCCTCCACATTATTACGCTCTTGATACTGAAAATCAACTTAAACAAGAACATTTTCCAAGAGAAACATTTTTTAATAATCATTTTGGAACATGGAAGTATGAAGTACCTTTTCAAGCATGTAGCCACTATCAAAGAGCCAACCCATATGGCTAAACCAAAATCCAAAGATTGGAGAGTGTGTATCTTTCTCGGTATCAACATACTGGTGGTGATATCTATGTATGCTCACCCAAGATATAGGATCTCTCTATATACATATCATATTTAAACTCATTAAAGTTACAATAAGACACTTTTAAGAAAGTTGGCAAACACATGTACTAAATGTATCGTTGGGTGTTTTACCTATGCATGAAAAAGAGAATCATTTGTTCCTTTATGAGAAACATTTTTTTATTAAATAAAAAGCTTAGTAAAACCCAAAGCACATTTTGTTGATCTGTAAGACTTGTTACTACCATTCTAAGAAACAGTGTAGCTAAAACAAGATTTAGAGACCTGAAAAGCAAGGACTCCAATATAAGCAAAGGTGTACTCAAGCCATTTGGGCAGCTTAAAACTGTGGTGTGCAAGGTTTCGGTGATACGATAGACCTATACCAAGAATTCCACGCAACACACTGGTCGCATAGGCCGCCCATAATGCACCCCAAGTAAAAGTAAATGGTGCGAAAAGTGCAAGCAAGTGGATAACCAATATCAATACCCCCGTTTGAATGTCAAGAGTTCTCCATGTACGGCCCATGATGAGGTTTCTTTTCCTCGTAACCATCACATTCGAGAGAAGTATTTTGCCGTATTCGGAGTCTTTTCCACCTTGTGAAACTGTGATCATATTTTTCATTTTCAAATGGTGAATGAAATGTGTGTTGGATTTTTAGTCTAGTGTTTTGATAATGGGTTTTTCTCCCCACACCCTAATCTATTTTCTTATAACACCCTTATCTACTTTAATTAAATGTAGTTCTCTTTCCTTGTTGAAATTCTCTTTCCTATTATTTTCTTTTCCTCATTTCAAAAGAGAGTGAATATCAAATAAAATTTAATAAATAATAAATAAAGTTAACTTCTCTACAAAAGTAATATACTTATATGTTCAAATTTAGATTTCAATATGTAAATCTCTTTTCTAGAACATCAAATAAAATTGATATGTTTTATTTCGTAAAAAAAAATCCCCTTCATATTTGTCACTCCAAAAGATTCAAAGTACCAAATCATAACTATATTTATCTATTATTATTATTTCAAAAAATATATATTTTTTTATACATACCGTAAATCTATTTTTTTGAACATCAAATAAAATTGACATGTTTTATTTTCGTACAAAGATCTCCTTAATATTTGTAACTCCAAAAGATTCAAAGTACCAAATCATAACTATATTTATCTACTATTATTATTATTATTATTATTATTATTATACGCATTGAGGATAGTTGTTAATTTTTATGTTATCAACGGTATTTATATAAAAATATCATTTTGTTTGTGTTAATGTTATGTATATATATATATTATCTTTTAAATTATTATATAAAAATTTATAGCAAAAAAAACCGGAATACTTAAAAATAGATTATGGGGGTCTTTTAGAAAAAGTAATCTGGAATACTTTAAAATAGATTATGGTGGTCTTTTGAAAAAAATAATAATTAAATATTGGTTAATCTATACCTTATAATAAAACAAAACAAACTTAGGCCACATGACATCTTCTTAAACCATTTATTGCCACATGTCATCCTATCCTTCCTTCTTGAATCAAAATGAGCGGCAAAACCACACAATGCCTCCGCTCTTTTTCCTTCTCACATTCTAAACCCTAATAATCTTCACAACCATTCTTCATCTCCTCTTCACGCCGCTGCTGTTTCTTTTTCTACAATCCTTTTCTCCCCAGTTTCTTTCATCCGTCTCGCATCCGAAACCCTAAATCTCATCGAGGCCCATTCTTGACCGTCGTTTCATCTTCTTAGGTTACGGTTTCTCATTCTTCTTGAATTATTGTTTCATCTCCTCAGGTGTTAGGGTTTCTTCTAAACGGCTGGATTTAGGGTTCGTATTCTTTTATTTATTTCTTCTTATAAAAATAATGTTATCATCTGTTATGATTTCATATCCATGTTTATAGTTTCAATCGAAGGTTCCTTTGTTGAATGAACCCTAACAGACTTGGCAACGATTTCATCCACTGGTATACCCTAAATCTATTGATTCGAAGTTTTAACTAATGTAATTTCAACGAACCCTAACAGGCTTGGCCTGCTGTGATCGGACGTTGGTTGCAGATCGGTGTAACTTGGATTTCCGATTGGCTTCACGTCGTTGTTTCAAAGGTATGTTTAGTTGTGGTTTTATTTTGAATTTTGTATTTATTCAATTTTATTCCGTATTGTTGATTTGTGAAGGTATGATTTGGTGGATATTGGTTTTACGCTAATTTGATCGGACCTATATTTGATTTAGATCATTAATACCATAAGTATTTCTGAAAATTTAGTATTAAAAGGTCTTTAATTATGTTTTAACATGAAATAATCATAGAATTTGCTTGGTCCCACAAACTAAAATGTCGATACGTCATATGTAAATGGCTTACATTGAACTAATAGAATGATTTAGTAGGTTTTATGCATTGAAAATACTGTGGGTAGTTTTTTATCTTCTCATATTCGTTAACCACTAAATAATTAGGTTGAAAGTGCCACCTCTATAATGAGATCCTTTTAAGTGTAATATATGTTTAAAAGTTTGTTTGTTTAAAGAACTTTCCTCACAGCAAATTCGGGCCATGTCTGGGAAGATTCTTACGTTCAGGTATTCAAATCCTTGATGTTAAGGGAATCGGGTTGGGCTTAGCTGGATTTTCAGATGCACAAAAGGAAGTTACTCAAGACTTGAGTATTGTGCGCATCAACATAAGGTTCACCTCATTAATATTCTTATCTAAAGTTATTATTATCATTTCAAAAAAAAAAAAAAAAAACTCACATTGTTGAATCTTGCATAGTGGTATGCTGGTGGAGTCAGAAGTTCAGAATTTTTGTCAAAGGTGATTTCACAGGCACCAAAACTTATTTCAGTCGTCACAAGCAGTAACTGGACCCCTGTCGAATCACTGCCTACTATATGCGCGCTTCTGATGGCTGGTAAAGGTGAGCAATTTTACATCTTTCTTTTATAAACATATCTATAAAAATATTTATATAACAGAATGGAAGTGGAATATAAACTTAAAATTTTGTTTAGGACAACTTAATCATTTTAATGTGAAACAAAATCCATTGTGCAACAAACCCGACATTGCTTTTTATTTGTTTTTCCCTTTTGTGGTAATAAAATAACTAAAAATAAATAAAACAAAAAACCCTTTTATGGTATTGAAAGTTTAAGAAAAAAGGTTTGTGCTTTGTGGTTCATGTTTTGCAGATGCTCAAGATTCTCTCATGGTGGTTACTGGTATTACTCTGTTTCTTTTATGTTGTATTGCTGCAATTAGTTTATAAATTTTGTATTAGTTGAATATTGTTATTCAGGTTGAGTTCTCTGTTTGGACTATAACATATACACATATCTTTTATATCATATGGTTCTGTATGATATTAAAGTTTTTTTTGTTTTTTTTTATTTTTTTATGTATACAAGTTTTGATTTTTGATGATGGGTGTTTGGAAGGTTTTGTAAGGAGCTAAAATGTTTGTGGATGAAAATGGAGAATGTATCTGAATTTGGTTATCAAGTATCTGGTAGCTCTAGAGGGTTAAATTCTTCAGAGGCTTCAAACCGAAATCCCAGATCAAATCATGATTCCGGGATTATAGCAGACAGAACAAGGCAAGATAAGGCGGTGTTGACTCGGTTGAACCGAGTCAGAACTCAGTTCGGTTAGTTTCGAGAAGATGCCAGTGCAGTTATTCAACCGGTGGAACACAAAGATGTTAGCTTGAGGCAGTGGTTAGATGAGAGAAGAGAACATGAGTTGTTAACGCTTTTGAATGCTTGCATATATTCATGCAAATTGTAGAAATCATAAACTTGGCACATTCACAAGGGATTGTTGTTCATAATATCCGGCCCTCTTGCTTTGTAATGTCGTCGTTAAACCATGTGTCGTTTATAGAGTCTGCATATTGCTCAGATTCATATTCGGATTCTGAATCTAATGACGATGTGTTGACTAGCCAGAAAACCGGTCTTACGGGCCAAAATCTTGCCCATACGGTATCGGAAAACACATGGTTGCAATCGAGTTGGAGAATTTAGAGGCGAGTTGCAGCGAACAAACGGAAAAGAAACAAAACTTCCCCATGAAACGTATATTAGAAATGGAAACCGATTTGTATACAAGCCCTGAGGAGGCTGAAGGCTCGCCAGGCTCTTTTGCTTTTGATGTTTATCGACTCGGGGTCCTTCTCTTTGAGGTATGGGCATATGTTTGATTATTCATAGTTCCATTCGAATACTAGGTATGTAACCTAAATTGTTTTCTTTATCTTATAGTTTATCATTTTGTACTAATTTGGTAGTTTTTGTTAGAATTTATAAATGAAATGCCTATTTTTTTTCTTTGTTTGCTTCTTTGTGGGCAATGGAAATGATGATAATGATCCACCATAACAGTGCAGCAAAATGGGAAGCATCACAGGGCGTGTTGAGTGTGGTTTTGGCCTGATTCATGATATAGAGGCTAATGCACGTTCGGGATGTTTTGTAGGATCCTTCGTCGCTTCCGTATTGACGAATGTGTGGTTGCTCTTACCGGTGACATTATGCGTGTGTTGTTCCATTAATAGCTTGCATTACGAGGCAAGCTTAAAAAATAGATTATGACCCGGAATGGGCATCTTATTTAGTGATTAGAGTTGTGGAAGTTTTTTTTATTATTATTCCAATATATGTATTTGAGCTAAATGTTTCTGATTTGGTTTAATTGATCTTTTGTGTAGGGTATGATCATTGGTATTCTGTAAAAATGTGGCTATATGGATGGATTATTATGTCCAAGGTAATTGTAATTACATCTTTAAATGCAAAATTTATTGTTGTTAATGTACTCATTGTTTTTAGTGATAATAGAGAATCTTACCGTCAATATATAAGAATAGCTGAAGTATAGCTACATTATCCAATTGATTTATTTCTTGGGTCTACGGTCGAGTTCAGATGAATAAGATCGACGACGAAGCACGTGAAGAATATGAGAGACGAGATAACGGTGATTAGTTGTACAACGGCGGAATCAAGCGACCATGGTGTTTTCAATGCTGCCTTCCCCTTAGTCTCTATCACTTTACTGAAATCCACCATATTCTCAACTAAGATGCCCACCATTGAGTGCAATCGACTTCGATAGTTGAGCATCTTTAGATCTATCTACTTTGATTATATGTTTTCATTGATTTATAAAGTAAGCTTAAGTAGTTAACCTGGTATTATGTATATGTTATGCTATGGATATTACTAGACCAAAGTGAGCTTAAGTAGTTAACCTGACCCAGAAACCGGTCAAACTGGTTGAAAGTTGGACCCGTAATATTTTTTTTCCTTAAACAGGTGATAGATGGTATAAGTAAGATTAAAGAGGGATATAACCCTGCAACGTGGATGTTAGAAGTCAGTATTACAGAACACTCTCTCTCGGAGTTGATTTCGCAGAAATCTACAAGAACTCTGAGCTTTACAAGTGAGTGCACCATAAATTAAAGCTTACTTGGGCCGAGTGGTTACAAAACCCTCTAATGTTTCTGTAATGTTTGGTTTTCGTTTCTAATACAGTAGGCTTTTTCTTAAAAAAGAATTACTGCTTACATGACATTCTTTTGTTAAAAGTTTTAGTTTTGTTGACTTTAATAAATTTAAACTAACACCTTTATATATATCCTATCTTACAGGAAACCAAGAATAATGGCTAAAATAGTCTCCGAGATAGAGCCGGTAACCAACCCAAACCTACATGAAATCTGTGTTGTATAAAGTGGAATCCTTACGACAACAAAGGCACACTTTGCTTTTTATTAGTAGACGAACACGTAAGCTTAGATTTTTCTTAAAATATGTATCGTAATTCCCCTTTATCTTTATACTTTGTCGTTGCTTACTGACTAAGGGGACGCAATAGAAGCAAATGTTGACGCTAAAAAGGACACGTACTTTGCCTCATTGTTATTCAGCCGCTTTAGCCAGGTATGACTTGGATTCTTTTCTCTCATGAAAACTCATTCATGTTGGTGAGGCACGTATTTTGAACAGTGAGATCATTTCTCTATGCTAAGAAATTTAAGTTGTTTGAAAGAAAATGTGACGTGTATATTGCATTCGTGATCTACCCGAGGATTCAATGCCAGTAGATATTATATATTTGTGTTAAGCCACCCGCGAAACTCGCGGGTTCTTAGACTAGTAGTTAAGTAATAATTATGTTGTTGTTACTAGGTAATAATTACACTAATAGAGTTGGTGATGTAGACTGGGGTGTCAAAAGCAACACCCTTTGATAATTTTCATAACGTGTTTAAAGTGTAACTATTTATGGAGAGGTTTTTATGAGGTTTGGCTGATGGTAGTTGAAACTATCACTTGCGTTATTATTCATTTGCTACACAAAGTTGAAAAATAATCTACAAAAAGATTAAAACTAACTAAAAAGTCTTGCGTACCACAACACATGTATGAATCATAGTTGTCAAAGGCGCAAGGCACACTTAAGGCGTAAATGGTGAGCCTTGGGCCTCAATGCAAGGCGTTTAAAAAGCGAGGGCTTTTTTAGACGAGTCGTTTAGTAAAAAAAATACAACTATTAGGGGTTTTATACATGTTTTAGGCTTCTTTAGGGCTAGTTTAAGTTGTTTTCAGGCTTGTTTAGGGTTCTTATAATTGTTTCAAACATGTTTGAACCTGTTCAAACGATTTTTGACTGAAATTTCGTTGGAATTTTGCCTAAAAATGTGCTCGCGGGCCTAAAAGTAGGGCTTTTGAAGCGAAGCGAAAAAACTAGAATGGGCCTGAAAAATGAGCCTAGGCGCACGTTTAGGTGAGCCTTGACAACAGAGGTATGAATTACTTATGTTGGACGAGGTACCAACACTTCACAAGGAGTGCCTATTTAAAAATCAACGAAGGAAGAGGTTAAGAACAATCGAAAATATTTTTTAACGTTCGATTTCATATATATATATATATATATAGAGAGAGAGAGAGAGAGAGAGAGGCCGGTTATCATACAAATCCACTAATCTTACATTATGTATGCTATAACCACAACCGTCAGATCATCTCATTTAAACCGCGTGTTTACCTGTTAAATTAATCAAATTAAAATAAATAAATGAAACCGCCAAGGGTTAAAATCGTCCATTGCGAAATCAAACCCCTGATAATCAGCAAACAATAACTCACAATCATACCGTAAAACCAAAATCAACATTGCATTCTCCTTCCCCAAGTTCCCTACTACTCACCGTTGCGATTCAACTAAGATTCATGAGTTTTGAGAAACGAATCAAAGCAAACAACGACAGACCACAGGCGAAGAAGATGAATCCAGGTATCGATTGACATTTGCGATTTTATAATCATATTTACAGGGATTTTGAATGACAAATGTGATTTTGTTTGTTTAGTAAGGTTTTGGTCTGAAACCTATAGTTTTATAACATTACATATTGTTCATAACTACGATTTTGTTAGGGTTTATGACTGGTATGGTTATTTATTAGGTTTTGAATGATTATGCAGTTTTGTTAATGATAAGTTGATATATGTGCGATATTATATAGGGTTTTGTGAGGGTTTTGTATGACAAATGCGATTTTATATGTTAACTTTTGTTTGTTGGTTTTTGACTTAGGTTAGCTTGAGCATGCGAATTGATAAAAACCTCATGCGATTTCATATGATTAGTTAGTTTTAGGGGATTATGATTAAATTATACATGCGATTTTATAAATTTTAGTTGTCTAAAACATGCGATTTATGTTTGTTGAAGGTTTTTGACTTAGGATAGCTTGAGCATGCGAATTGATAAAACCCTCATGCGATTTTATATGATTAGTTAGTTTTAGGGGATTATGATTAAATTATACATGCGAATTTATAAATATAGTTGTCTAAAGCATGCGATTTATAAGATTGGCTAGTTTTGGTAATGCTTTGCTAAGACATGCGAATTCATAACTCATTCATGCGATTTTAATAACTTAAATGAGTTTTGGTAAATAGTTAACTGATGCATGTGATTTTATAAGGTTTTTATCTAATAGCATGCGATTTTGTAGAAATAGAGTCTGATGATGACTTTGAAGAGACAATATCAACATTGAAAAAAGTGAACAAAAATAGAAAAAGAAGGGTTGTGGAAGAAAGTTCTGAGGATGATGACTTTGTTGAGCCACTGCCGAAAAAGAAGAAAGATGACAAGAAATCTAAGACACAAACAAAAAACCTTCAAAAAAGATTGAAAAGGGAAAAATACAAAGCCAGCTGGAAGCAAATAGAACAGAACCTAGAGCTTTCTTCGAATATAGCAACGAAGCAATACTGTTAAGATGTCAACCTAACTCATATATGGATACTGTGAAAATTTTTTCAAAAAAACAGGTTGATGAGGTGAACAATATGGGATTTGGATCTATTCTAGATATGAATATCAATCATATTTCAACACGTTTGGCATATTGGCTTGCAAGAAACTTTGACGAGATGTTCGATACACTAAACGTAGGTAGATACCAAATAAAAATTACATCGGACACAGTTTATGAGGTATTTAGAATACCAAAGGGGCCAAAGCAAGTTGAAATAATAGTCGATAAGAGAAAAGTTAAAAAGGAGGAGAAAATTGAAAAGAGTAAAGAACCGGAAAATTAATGCTGTCAGGGATACATTCATCAGCTAATGGGGGGAAGACACGAGAATTACCCATGGCTTAATTGCAAATACAATGGAAAATCAAAGAGATGGGGGCAGCCTGTTTAGATTAAATTTCCTGGTGTACTGGATGACGTTCTTTGCGGAGATTACAAAGGCAACAACTGCAAATGATAGATGTTTGCTTTGGTGTAGAGGCTGTTGATGAAATACAGAATCTAGATTGGTGCTCATATCTACTTGATACTTTGCGTCGTACACGAGCGGGCTGGAAGAACTATAAAATACAGTTCGTGGGGCCTGTTGCTTTTCTTACGGTATGCATTACTGCATTTGATAACATATTTAAAAAACTAGTTTGTTCTGTTATATAATTAAATGATACATGCAATTTTAAAAATAACTTTGTTTGATCTTGCAATTTATACAGCTTCTGTACACACATGAGTACAACAAGAGGCTTAAACTGTTTGAGAAAGTCGTGGAGATACCGGTTATCCGTTATATCACATCTTCAGAGATTGATAAAGTCGAAGAGCATATTTCGGATAACGGACCTGTGTGGACATCAAGTGAGAGTGAAAATGAAGAAGAAGAGGGTCGATCAACAGAGGAGTATACACTATGACCACCGGTTGACACCACAATAAGCTACAAAAGAATGACTGCACGTGCAGTACAAAATCTCCAAACCGAGGAAGAGCCAAACGAGAACATTGATGATATGATGGATTCCAGTTTTGAAATCAATGAAATGTCTCAGTTGAACCTTGAGATGGGAGTTGGAACACAGACACAGAAAATGATCGATTATTGCAACACTCCTGTTCAACTTTCACCATCGGTAATCTACGACACAGCCCATGAACGAGATCGAGAGGCTTCGAAAATCAACAAAAAGGTAAGCGCAAAAAAATATTAATTTCACTTAATCCATTTATATTTAACATCTGGATTGATAGTATCTTAACTCGAAAAATATTGCAGAACCTGTTGAAAAAAATGAAAGCCAATATCAAAAAATACATTAAAATGGTTCAAGATGTTCAAGGGATGAACAACTTAGTTTCAGAAGCAAAAACTAAGTGTTTTTGGGATTCGGATATTATGGAGGCCTGTAAGCAGTGGGATGAGACGATTCGGAATAATCCCATTTGTGTGCCGCCTGATTCGGTTCAAGAGCATGAAACTGCACCCTTGGATGTTCATCAACAGCCTGAAAATGAAGCTTCTGATGTTCATCATGAAGTTACTACAAACGAAGAAAGTAGACAGAATGAAGAAGCTCAACAAGTAATATCCAATGTTTTGGTACAAATGGCATCAGAAGGTAAAACATGCGATTTCAAATTAACTCATGCGAATTTAAGTTAAAAAATCACCATTTCCTATACACATGCGAAAACTTTAAAAAACACATGCGATTTCATACAAACACTTCACATTTTGATTTCGCATGCAATGTCATGTATACCATGCGATTTTGATTCTGATGTATTAAAATTCAATAATTTGTATCAATAGGGGTACTGCAGCCAGATGATGAAGGATTGACAAATAAAGATGATGGAGGAGTGACAGACACCCTAATTGCAAACATTCAAACTGTCGAAACGGGTGTATACGCTTACAAACCACCTGTCAAAGGTAAAAAAAAAACACTTTATATTAGAAAAAAATTAAAAAGAACAAAATATTATATTTCTTAACTTACTCTGGCCTGCAGAAACTGGTGAAAACGAAACTGTTATCGAAGAAACAATGAACTTGGCAGAATCTACACAAAACATTCCAGAAAAAGTTCAAGAAAAAGATCCAGAAGTGGAAGTAGTTTCTTTAGGAGAAACTACACAAAAAGACCCTCAACAAACCGATTCGGGTATCGAAGTTGAGAAGGAACCGGAAGTTGAATGCCCTTAGGTGATGGCTGAGGAATTGCAGTCAGTTGAGTTGCTTTTGAGCCTGGGACCCAGCCTGGAAGAAAATAAAGGAAAAAAACCAGCTAGGGGGAGAAAAAACTCAAAGCCAAAGCAAGTTCCAAAACAAGTTCTACCAAAGGGGTTAAATGAACTCCTTTATAAGACAATAGAAGCAGCCAAAATTCGAGGTGAGAAAAGATGTGCAGAGCTTGGAGACGCATTTTGTTCCCCTTACTGCAACAGAGTGGTAAACATGCACGAAGCACTCTTGAATCAAGAATTGAGTGTGATCCGATATACATTTGCTACATTTGGAGACATAGAGTAAGTAAAATGGTTATATCAACTAACAAACATCTAAATATATACACTCAAAATATTAATTATTTATTTTTTGCCTGGCAGAGATGAACTTTACCGATCATAAACTGGGGTTTACACATTGAAAGGTATATTTGAAAGCTTCTACAGGGGTCAGTACGTAACATCAAACGGGATAGATGCATTTGTGGATGTTCTAAACCTTGAAGAGAAGAAGAGGGATAGAAAATCATCACCATACAGACTCTACTTGTTTATACCTCTGAGTGACCTTTTAACGAACCCGAAGCTTTGTAACGATTAATTATGCTCACTAGAATAAGTGATAAAAATTTCACAAGGTTTCGATATCGTATAAGAAAGATACTCTAACATTCGTAAGTAAGGGGTTAAAAGCGTCAATGTTGAAATTCAGGACTTATTCGGTGATCGTATAACTAACCGGGAGCTTAACGAAGTTTGTTTATGACTTAGAGTCCCTAAAAGTCAAGTTTGGGGGTTAAAATTGCAATAAATGGAAGTTAAAATGAGTTTAGGAGGACCAGGGACCAAATGTGCAATTGCTGAAAGTTGTTTTGACCGGATCTGGGCCTCATACCGGTCGCGTAAGACTCCTCTTGGAGCTTACGCGGGCCGCCTAAAACCTGCCAGCTTCCAAAAACATGGCAGTTGTCTGTTTTCAGCAGGTTAACCGACTTATGAGCATGGTATTCGAAATCCAGAGGCTGAGCCAGTAGTTTTTCATGCATAAGGACACTTGGGATTGATCTAAGATCAGTTATAGGCCTTGTTGTAATGATCTTGTGTGATTAAAGTCCCTATATAAGAACACTTGTTGCAACATTTTTTTGGCATTCACTTGAAATCATTCAAACACATTTTCTGGAGCTCTCTGGACCTCAAACAAGATTTCATTACCTTCATTTTCGTACTAAGGACTTCAGTAAGCTTCCTTAACCTCTCTTAATTCAGTTTTATTAGTTTAATGGCCTAAAGTCAAACCCGTCGTAATTAAGGTTTGATTTAGTAATTAATCACTAATGGTCCAGTCAATTCTCGAATTGAAAGTAGCTATGAGTTGGTAATTATGTGGGTAATAAACCCTTAAAAGGGAACCCTCTGATTCCCACTCTAACTAGGTCAATTGTCAGGTCAAACTTGATTATAAAAAGTCAACAGAAAGCTAATTTTCAAATAAACGCATAATTAACAATGTAGAAGCCATGAAACCTGTTTTATCACTTGTATAAATTGGTAATTAATGTAAGAACATGTCTAAGCATGTTCAACACGACAATTTTGAGTTTAGGCTCGGTTCGGAACCGAAAGTCGCAAAAGTAGACTTTTGCTTTGACTTTCAGTTCTGACCCGATTTAGATTGTTTTAGAAATGCCTTAAGCTTCCATTAGGTCCATGATTCATATTAGTATAACTCTCTGAGATTATACAACATGGATCCTAATTTATCCGATTCATTTGCATGTTTCCGTTATATGCCTAAATGTTGACCATTATGCCCTTTTGACCTTAAAACGAGATTTTTGAAAATGTGAGAGAACAAAAACCTTTTTTACTGATTTATAAACTTGTCCTAAAAATTTGACATCAGTTGGAGGTCTAGATTAGGAGTTATGCTCAATATCGTAATTAAGAAGCTTTTTATTAATTAAACGACATAATTAGCATAAAGCCTATCTAAACCCAAATTTTGACACCAAACTTTTTACCCACTGACGTAATATAATATTTTGGGATTTTTAGAGATTTTTATTTATTTTTAAACTGATCATATCATAGGGTTCTTGCTTTGATTCGGTAATTGTCGGTTATGCCTTTTTCTTAAATAAAATGAGTTTTACATCACATATTGATACCAAATCTTCTGCTACTGATTTTATGTGATAAATAAAATATTTTAAGCCTTCTGGAATGATAAAAATATCAGCTTTACTTATAAAACCCAAAAATCGCTTAAAACCGCGTTTTAAACGCATAGTATGAGTTAAAACTATTTTTAACATATAAGACTTAATACCTACTGATGTTTTAAGTAAATTTATATACTTTAACAGTAAGCAAAAGTTTTGAACTCAGATTTCTAAATTTGACCTTTAAAGCTTATGTGAAATTACCAAAATGCCCCTACGGTGCATAGTTTGGTTATAAAAGATAAATTTCACATATATGCAATACTCTACTGTTATGACTTATAAAAATAAATATTTTTACTGATCATATCAGACCTGAACCTCATATTAATATTTAATCTCTTATATAAAGTTTTAAAATGACCAAAATACCCCTACGGGGCTTAATTTAAGTTTAAATTCGTTTTGGGCATAATGGAAGGTATCCTACTGATATCACAACATATTTAAGGCATATTAACTTATGAAACCTGTTCATGACTCATTTGGTTACCCGTTATGCATTTTTCGCGTTCGGTTCGGTTTATGTGACTAGTTTGCATAAATTGACCGAAATGGGTCAAACCTTATCATTTTTATCTCAAAATCCAGAATGTGGTTAGTTTACCCATATTATACAAGTCTTCAAACTTGTCGGGTCTAAATCACATTCTATTCCGGTCTTCGCTTTATCATGCGTTTTGAACCGTATACCTTTCTTTAAAACTAACCGGTCTAAGTATAAACTTAAGAAAGACCCGTTAGGAATCTAATAGGTTATTAAAACCTTCGTTCCAGATTTAGGGGCCCAGTAAAAGATACTTTGCACTTGCTGATTTGTACGGCTGAGATAAATTTGAATAATTTGCTTAGGTAAATACTTTTAGCTTATTTTCCGTTATACGGGCTTGGGATACGGTGTTATAATAATACCGCTTGGTCGGGTATGTAACTGTTTTAAATCGGATTGTGATTAATATATTTGCATAACCCGTTTTAATCTGTTTTGTTTGGTATATGGCTTTTGGGGGGTTAACGACCATTTCCTGGATATCCTCGGCTCATTCATTGAAATGGCCACGACTTAAGCACGGGGTGTAGGCATACACCTGACAGTTGCGTATGTATAAAAGGTACCCCCACAATAAGGAAAATTCCTTGTGGGTATTATACCTGTGGTGTGTCAGTTAATCTTGTCCGGCTCTTCTAACCGGCCCTGACAGACGACAAACATTTAAATCTGTATACAAGTTTATTTTTAATAATTGTCCCAAGTTATAAAAGATATTTTGTGCCTTGTGCATTCAAATCAATTTTCATAAATGTTTTCAAAATGAGTCGGTTAATTGTATTTACCAGTGTAAACTGACGTATTTTCCAAAAATGTTAAGTGCAGGTACTAAACGGAATAGGCTGGCTACTCCTAGCATCAATAAAGAGTCTTGCAAGATTAGATGTTATTAAATTTGTTGAACAACCTTTTAACTTTGATCCGCCTGTGGATCCCTTACAACCGTTTTTGTAATAAATGATATTACTTCCATTCGGTTTGTAATTTTTTTTATCTTTCGACTTCCGCTGTGTATTAAACTGTGATAAATTGTCTATGATGATATCAACTACGTCACGATATTTCCCACCAGGCTCACCGGTAATACGTGGAAATTTCGGGGTGTGACAAATCCCAGCTAGGTTGAGTGCATTTATAGGAAAGGACTAGTAAACCTGTTTGATGTTGGATTTCTGTTGAATATTTAGACTTGCTATATAACATTAATGTTTTTAATTTCGCATATATTATGTATGAAATCGCATGTTTGACATTGAATTGCTTAAAATATGCAAAATGGGGGACTATACACATGCGAAATCAAAAATCCATTCCATAACACAACATGCGAATATATTGAAAACGTGCAAAACTTGAATGTTTTATTAAAACAAAGCACTAAAATAAACAAAGTTCATTCAAAAGATGAGAGAAACTCCATTTTCATCTTCATCGAGCATCTTAAGATAGTTATTACATCCGCCAACTCTTTCAACTGCTTCTCATCCCTCTCACCCAGATCAACCATGAACATAACAACTATTTCTTGAATACTACTCACTTGCATCTGAGATAGCAAGTTCAGAATTTCTCTTGACATGATCGATCCTCTTGAATTTGTTCCTGAATCCTTTTCCTCAAAGCCTGCTTGATACTTGATTCAGAAGAAGAGGATGTTGGTAGGTCTGCCATTTTTAATAGGATGTTTGAAATGGTGATAAAAAGATAAACTATATAATAAAAGAAAAAGTACTGAAAAATTATTGATATGAATTATTGAAATCAATTATTGAACTGAATTATTTGATTTGAATTATAAAACACACTGTGCGAAATATAAATATAAATACTTTTAAAGCGTGCGAAATATAGAGCTATATATTTCATTGTGTGCGAAATGCCCAACTTCAAAATGCGAAATTAAATATTAAACTTCATTGTGTGTGAAATGTCCAACCTAAACATGCGAAATTATTCATATGATCCAATCTTATACCTGGGATATGTTAAAAACACAACATGTGATATATAAAACAACACATGCGATATAATAAATTCAACAAATAAAACCAGAAACAACTTATCTTCACCATCTTCAACCTCGTTACAATCTATTAAAATGAAAATACCTTCAAATTAAATAAAACCAAACCTCAACCATAACCCTATGATGAAAAACTAAAAACAAACATCCTAAATGATGAATCCAGCATTTTCGGAAATCGCCCATCTGTGTTCGGTACAGGAATCAATCAAAAAACCTACAAATCGAATTGATACGAACAATAATTAGATGGACGGATATGAAACGAACTCGAAATCTGCTTCCTTGTTGACGGAATTCCCTGATTAGCCCTTAGATGTTTGAACAGAATGTCTGATATACCCTTATCTAATTAAATTGAATCAGGACACGTGTGTGGCTGTGGGCATCGCGTACATAATGTACGATAACGGGATTTGTATCCTACACTTTACCTATATATATATATATATAGTGGAGAGTTTAAATTAATTCACTTTTTCTTCTTCTAAGAAGATTCTTCTCAAATGAACCTCCCCTATATATATATATAGATATATATATATATATATGTGTGGTAAGGTTCATTTGAGAACCAGCTTTATTGTGAGAACCACGAGAACCAATGTGAACATAAAATAAAATAAAAAAATAAAAAAAAAACACTCAAAAATATATTTTTTTAAATCGCTATATTTCGTTACCAAAAAAACTTTTTTTTCGAGTAACAGTTATCCATGCACATGTGCATATTTATCATTACTTCGACAAATACCGTAATACATTATCAGTAATAGACAATTGCACTCTAATTTACAATACCATCCGTAATACACTACTTTTTACATTACCAATATTCAAAATGCACATGTCCATCATTATGTATAACCATTATATAACGTGTTTTGGTACAAATTTTGATTTTGAATGGAGAAGTAGGCTCATATGCATTGTTTTTTGTTAGTTATATCTAGTGGTTGATGGTTTGGTTATAGTTGTCACTTTATGATGTAATATGTTGATTGGATGGTATAAACGGTGTTGATATACATGTAATAAAGTGAAAATATTGGTAATAGTATTGTATTATGGATGGTATAAGGTGATGGTATAAGGTAATGGTATTGTATTATGGATGGTAGGAGGTAATGGTAGTGTATTATGGATGGTATGATACATGAAAGGTAATGGTAGCGTATTTTATGTTGATACATATAGAAGCACATGTGCATTTCTAATATTGGTAATGTAAAAAGTGGTGTATTACATATGGTAGTGTAAATGAAAGTGCAATTGTCTAATATTTGTAATGAATTGCGGAATTTGTCAAAGAAATGATACATATGCACATGTGCATGGATAACTGTTACTCGATTATTTAAAAAAAAATAAACAAGTTTCAGCAACTTTTGTGACTAACATGTGTTAGACAAAAAATGCTGAAACTTGTTTATTTTTTTTTAAATATTCCTTCGGTGCTTTTTTGTTTTTTTGGCACAAAACTCTTAAAAACATGTATATTACATGTGTTATTTTTTTCAAAAAAAAATATCAGGAGGTTGGGTTTTCTCAAATTTTTAGGGTTTTCTATATAACCCTGCCCAATATATATATATATATATATATATATATATAGGGTAAGTTTCATGCGAGAACCACCCTTATTGCGAGAACCGCGAGAACCAATGTGAACACAAAATAAAATCTAAAAAAAATAAAAAAAGCACTCAAAATTTTTTATTTTTTTTAATATTTTTTAAAAAAAATCGCTATACTTCGTTACCACAAAAAAAGTGTGCATATGTATCATTACTTCGACAAATTCGGTAATACGTTATCAGGAATAGACAATTGCACTTTAATTTACAATACCATCTGTAATACACTACTTTTTACATTACCAATATTCAAAATGCACATGTGCATCATTAGGTATAACCATGATATAACGTGTTTTAGTACAAAAAGTTTGTGATTTTGAATGGAGAAGTAGGCTAATATACATGTTTTTTGGTTAGTTATATATAGTGGTTGATGGTTTAGGTATAGTTGTCAATTTATGATGTAATATGTTGATTGGATGGTATAAATGGTGTTTACATACAAGTAATAAAGTGAAAATATTGGTAATGGTATTATATTATGGATGCTATGAGGTAATGGTATTGTATTATGGATGGTATGTGATGCGTGTTAGGTGTATATGTAGGTTTAAGTATATTTTAAGCCCTTTTACATTTTTTTAGTCAAGTTTTAAATTTATAAAACACGATATTTACTAACACTAAACACACATATGGGCAAGTGCACCGATCGTGAGCGTAGTATAGTGTTGGTAAGATACCAAGGTCGTCCAAGGACACAAGAGCTTTTAGTACCTGTTTATCCTCAACGTCTAATCAAATCAAAAAGTTAGAAAAGGTTTTAAACTAGAAAAATAAAAACTAACTAAAATGCTGAAAATAAAAATAAAAGTAAAACAGATAGACAAGATGAATCACTTGGTTCCGACTCGTGTATAGTGAAACCTTTGATTATTTCCGCACTTTTGCACTTTTTAAGAGATTATCTTAGTTATTGTAGTAGGCCCCTCTTTTGAAGGTGACGTTACCCTCAACCCAGTAGTTTGAGTCAGCAAGGATACAATCCTAAAGGGTTGGATTATTGAAAGATAATTAATTAAGTTATTAATGCGAATTATGGTAGGCCCCTCTTTTGAAGGTGACGTTACCCTCGGCTAAGTAGTCTGAGTCAGCAGGGATACAGTCCTAAATAGCCGGGTTATAGTATTAATAGTAGCTTACATATGAGGGGATCAAAGAGTTTGGACCCCCGCCATCCAATACCGTTAAGTATTGAAGGAGGTCCTACTAAATTTGACCCAGGTCCTTGCAGGATCTATACACTGAACAAGGCAAGACCTTTACCAAACCGTTCCCTTAACCCCCGACCAGGTAGCCAACATACCTCCATATAGACCGTGGAGATATGAATGGTGAAAATCTTTTATTTTATATAGACAGTAAAATAATGCCAAGACACCACGGACAAACGATAAGGAAAAATCACCTTCAACATAAGAAACTAGTTATTAAAGTCATTAATACAAAACCAAGTAAAAAGTGCGAAAAGATTAAAAATAAAAAGTATTACACTAAACACTTTGTCTTCACCAAGTGATGTAAGAGACTTAGGCAAACATGGCCTTGATTGTCAATAACTCTTACGATCAATCTTGGATCCCGAGACGACTCACACACTCTATGATGGACAATGGATGATGGTGTTATGGTGGTGGTGGGTGGTGGGTGAAGTGTGAGAGAGGTGGTGTGCCAAGGGATGGTTTGAGCTTGAGCCAAGCACTCCTATTTATAGGCTGAACAGAAGCTCGGGCACGGCCCCGTGTCCAGTGGGCACGGCCCCGTGTCCACATCCTTCTCTTTCTTCATTTATTGCAGCTTGTCTGTATTAGTTGACCACGCCCCCGTGTCCGCTGAGCACGACCCCGTGTGCAGAAGCATATCTGTACTATCAAGATTTGCCTGGATTCTGTGAATCTTATAGTTGACCACGGCCCCGTGCCCGCTGAGCACGACCCCGTGGTGGGCAATAGAAGCTTCTACCACTTTATCTTTTCTGCTGACACTTGGGCACGCCCCCGTGCTGGCTGAGCACGGGGCGTGTTCAGTCTTCTGTCTTCTTATTTTGCTTGGGAAGATGTTGTCGTGGAGTCAGGCATGTCACGTTTGTTCCTTTTCTTGTATTTATGTTAGATTTTGCTGTCTTTTTGCTTCCTTTGTTAATTTGAGCTCATTTAATCCTGAAAATACAAAAGGAAGACAAAAGCACGTTTTATCCAACATTAGTACTAAAAAGGGTTAGTTTTATGCCACAATTGATGTAATTTATATGTTGCATTTTGCACACATCAGTATGATAGATGAAAGGAAAAGTGTATTCAAAGTATGTACCAAAACACCTTATTTCATGTTGATACATATAGATGCACATGTGCATTTATAATATTGGTAATGTAAAAAGTATTGTAATACACATGGTAGTGTAAATGAAAGTGCAATTGTCTAATATTTGTAATGAATTACGGAATTTGTCAAAGAAATGACAAAAATGCACATGTGCATGTTTGTGTATTATGGATGGAATGATAGATGAAAGAGAAAGTAGTGTACCAACACACCTTATTTCATGTTGATACATATAGATGCACATGTGCATTTCTTATTTTGTTAACGTAAAAAATAGTGTATTACACGTGGTAGTGTAAATGAAAGTGCAATTGTCTAATATTTGTAATGAATTACAGAATTTGTCAAAGAAATGATACAAATGCATATGTGCATGGATAACTGTGACTCAATTTTTTTTTATTATAAACGAAATATAGCGATTTTTCCAAAAATAATAGTAAAAAAATTTTTTTTTGGTGTTTTTTAGATTTGTTTAGGTATTACTATTTGTGTTTACACTGGTTCTCGCGGTTCTCGCAATAAAGGGTGGTTCCTAACGGATCCTTCTCCTATATATATATATATATATATATATATATATGATTGTGGTCCATATGGCCTTCCAAAAATGCACAAAAAATACCTATTGGCATTGCCTGCCATTTCTAATTATGGTTAAGTCATACTAAGTGTGCTCATCATGTTAGAAATGGACCTATCTTAATTATTACGTATAATTATCATTTATAACTAACTATTTATTTAAATGTTCTCACAAATACAAAATTATAGTTTTCTTCTTAACTCAACAAACTCCTATAGTGATCTATTCTTACTATATTTTGAAATTTACTTTCTCATGTAATTAACTTTTAAAGCTTAGTTCTTGAAACAATAACTAGTATTAAACTTCAAACATGAAATGAAAATGTAGTAAACTTTGTACCTTTTTTCTGCACCCCAAGTAAGCTTGGGGTTTGTTACCATTTCTCGAAATTCCTAATATATACTGATTGTGAAACTAACGAATTTAATATATTATATATTAGTATCTCTCTCTATATATAACGATGTAAATATATTATCCTGGGGACCCGATCAAAAACCACAACAACCAAAATTTTGGCACATATTTCATCTAGTCGTAACAACCAAGTTACGAACACAAAGATTCAACGATTAACACTCCATTGTATTAATGCGTATGAAACCGTTACAAAGCAATGTTTACAAGATATCCTTATAAACTCTCAGTGTGTGTGTGTTTACAGTGTGTTCGCTCTGTGAAATCTATTCAGACTTCCACTTTTGTTTTTGTGTTTCTGTCTGTTGTCTGGGTATATATAGTGAAGACATGACGAAAACAAGAGGCCCGCGAAATCCCATCAACGAAATCAAAGTATTGGACGAAATCCAAGGGATTTCGTCACACAAGGTGATTTCGTCCCATGTGTTTTCACCACAAGGTGTTTTCACTACCAAAGGGATTTCGTCATATTCATGTTTGGCCAAATAGGGATTTCGCCAAACATGTTGGGCTTGGGCCAAGGGCTTCTGTCTTCATGTTGGGCTTGGACATGTTGGGCCAAAACAAACAAACAGACAAACACTTAACACTATAAACTAGTCTAATATGCAAATTGCACACACGCAGTTGCATTTACATCGTTCGATACAAAGTAGATCACATACCGAGTCAAGACAGGAGGATGTCTTGACTACGGCCTTCACTTCGTAGCCGAGTCGAACCGATCCGAGCCGTATCCACATAATATGTATCAACAAACTCCCCCTTGGATGCTGCTCGCGAGGTTCGGAATCTCGTTCTCCATCTCTTGATGGTTCATCATACTCGGAAAGGATCTTTAAAGTCTTCACGTGTCACACATAGAAAGTGTATTAACAAACTCCCGCTTTTATCTAGGAAGTGTATCAATAAACTCCCCCTTTGATTATGCTCGTGAATCTTTTGATTTTCAAAACTTGAGATCCTTGTGGTGTTGACTGATTGGTCAGCGGCAACTCGATCATCTTTATCATTTGAGTGCCTTTACGTCGTGTCTTCATTCCGAAGCTTATCATCGATCGAGCGCATGCCATCGCCTTCCACGATGAAAGAAATGCAACGACTGGCCGGCAGGCTAGCCGCACTAAATAGATTCTTAGCCAACCATGCAGCTAAATCTTACCCTTTCATCAAGACCCTGCGGAGCTGCTTAAAAAAGGAGCAATTCCAATGGACCGCAGAAGCCGAAAAAGCTTTCCGGGAGATGAAAGAGTGTTTGATTCAACTCCCAACTCTAACCGCACCACGCAAAGACGAGCCACTTATCTTGTACTTATCTGCCGCGGACAACGCGGTAGGCGCGGTACTCATAGTGGAGCGAGAAGGAGTTCAAACACCCATCTACTATATCAGCAAAATGCTCAACGACCCAGAGACGAGATAATCCATCATGGAGAAGTTGGTATTGGCACTAGTGCACGCGTCAAGACGGTTGCGATGATACTTTGCAAACCACGTCATCACGGTGTTAACCAACTACAGGATTGGCCCGATCCTATCAAAAACCGACATCTCTAGTAGATTAGCAAAATGGGCAATTGAGCTGGGCGCACTTTCACTGAACTATAAGCGGCGCCCCGCAATCAAAGGCCAAGTTCTAGCTGATTTCATCGCCGAGGTACCGGCAAATCGCATTCAAGAATGCGAGGAAGAGCAAAACCCTGCATCACCACCAGCCTCCGCAAAAACCTGGGCACTATATACAGATGGTGCATCCAACGAGGATGGTGCAGGTGCAGGTCTGCGACTCGTCAGCCCAGATGGCCAATAGCTTACCTATGCAATCCGCCTCGATTTCAAAAGCACAAATAACGAGGCAGAGTATGAGGCTCTACTGGCAGGGTTACGTCTGGCAGTTAAACTCGGCATCCAACATTTGGAAGCACACGTCGACTCGCTATTAGTTGCAGGACAGATGCGCGGCGACTATGCCGCAAAAGGGGATATCATGATCCTCTACCTCGAGCAAGCCTTGCAACTGAGATCAAAGTTCACTTCTTTCAATATCCGCCATATCAACAGAAGTGAAAACAAACCCGCGGATGCACTGTCAAAACTCGCATCCACCAGCTTCCAACACCTGGCAAAGGAGGTACGCATCGAAATCTTGCAAAATCCCTCAGTACCCCTGCGTCAAGTCAATGTCATCCAGTACGGTACAACATCCTGGATGACACCAATCATTGCATACTTGCAATCAGGTGTTACTCCCGAAAGAAAGGCAGAGGCACGTAAGTTGCAATACAAAGCGTGTCATTATCAAATGGGAGACGGTATCTTATACCGTAAATCATACCTGGGGCCACTCCTACGATGCGTTGACCCCCAAGATGTCACGTACCTTATCAAAGAAATACACGAGGGAATATGTGGCATACACGCAGGCCCACCCAAGGTGGTGGCCAAAATCATGAACGCCGGGTACTACTGGCCCGGCATCCACCTGGATGCGGTCAAAGTCTTGCGCAAGTGTTTCAATTTTCAGCGGCATACTCCCAAGACCTTGCGCCCCAAGAACAACCTGATTCCCATCACCACCGCATGGTCATTCCAAAAATGGGCAATCGATGTGGTGGGACCATTTCCAGACGCACCAGGTGCAGTGAAGTTTATCATAGTGGCTGTAGATTACTTTACAAAATGGGTAGAGGAAAACCGCTCGCCTCAACCACCGCTATGATAACAAGGAAGTTCATCTGGGAACATATCATCTGCCGTTTCGGTTTACCGATGTGCATCGTCACTGACAACGGCACCAACTTCGCAGCTGATGACTTTCAAAAATGACTAAAGGAATTAAACATTGAACACATTTTCTCCTCAGTGGCGCATCCGCAAGGGAATGGCCAAGTCGAGAGTATCAATAAAAGTTTAGTCGAAGGCATCAAGACACGGTTGGGAACAGCCAGACGCGGCTGGGTCGATGAACTCCCAAGTATCTTATGGGCCCACAGGACAAGCCCAAAAACAAGTCACGGTGAGACACCTTTCAGCCTAGCCTATGGCTCAGAAGCGGTGATCCCCGCGGAAGTAGGCCTCCCCTCACCCAGAATGTTGGCTATCAACAACATAGACAACAATGAAGAACGCAGGGTTGACTTGGACCTCCTGGAAGAAAGGCGTGAAAACGCTGCCATCAACGAGGCCAAATACAAAACCAAACTTGAAAAGTACTACAATGCACGCGTCCGCATTTGTACTTTTAACCCGAGAGACTATGTCCTTCGCGATAACGAAGCATCTAACCCTGAACGCCCAGGGAAACTCGCCCCCAAGACCTTACCTCATCCAAGAGGTCCTGGGCAAAGGCGCGTATAAACTGCAAACATTAGAGGGCGAAACTATCGCACGCACATGGAATGCACAACAGCTTCGACGCTGTTACATGTAAGCCATGTTTTTACATTCACCATGTAACCTATCGGGCCGCAGACCATTTGCAAATAAATAAATGAACGATTCAATGCAATATTGTTTATTTCCTTCTATTACAAATACGTGTTCCACTCCGCGGTATCTACAAAAACAGATTGGCAAAATCTTCATTTGCGATACCTACACAAAGTGGTAACCACACGCAAGTATTGTAATAGGCCAACAATGGCAAAACATCAAATGTCTATCCGGCTGGATATGTACATACGGTTTTCACAAAGCCTACACAATTCCTAAACCCTAACGGGATAAAAACAGGAATTGACTAATACTCATACAACGAAGGTATAGAGTATACTCAACCGTGCTTACAGCAGGTAGAGTTCTACATATACAAGTACAAACATGCAAGTAGTAAAAACACTTGTACAACTTGAACAAAACGGTTAGAACTTTATATTCAAAAAATTTCTACACCTACGCGGTGCACAAGAAATTTACATAAGGTTCCTAAACATTTACATCGAGGAAAAAAAGGGGGGGGGGGCACGCAGGCCAGCCTAGTCCTTCTTTGTACTGCTGGGACCCGCACCACCCTTGCCATCACCAGCAGACTCCTCCTCCTCTTCATCTTCCTCATCAACATATAACAACCGCAAGCGGTCTACGTAGTCTTCCGCATCCAGGCATTTGTCAAGTTCCTCAAGGGCGGAAATGGACATGTCGTTGTACGCCGCAAGAGCGGCAGCAAGAAGTGCTTCAGTGTCCACACCACGAAACCCAGACCTTTCATCGGTATATTTGCCCTGGGATAAAATGTTCATATGACTAATGCATCGGTTGTAGCCAGCTTTAAAACCAGCGTCATGCGCGCGCAGCCTAATCAGCTCTACACCAGCTGCGTTCTTAGGCGCGTCAAGGATAGCCCTAACAATCTGCGGAACACCAGTAGTATGGTTATCAAAGGCAAACCTAAAAAGATAGCAAAGGCAACAGGTACATACATGCCCGATACCGTGAATACGCATCCATTCGCGATCGGCCTGGAGCTGATCGAATGAAGAAGCAAGGCTATCTCTAGCCTCTGCAACTTCCTTTGCCCGCGCTTCAGCTTCAGCAGCACGGGCAGTGACATCCTTAATAATGGTCACTTGGCTCCGCACTTCAGCCTTTCAACAATAAAGAAAACAAGTATATAAAGATGCTCAATCATACTTGTGGAATAAATGTACAAATTCAAGAGCAAAATAAATTCATACCTGGAGGCCCTTAACAGTCTTGTTTAAATTGGTGCGGTCAGCATTTGCCTCTACAAGAGCCTCGGCAGCACGGGCCTCCGCCTCCCTGGCCTCTTTGACCGCCACCTCAGCCTCTTTGGCTGCCGCCTCAGCCGCGGTTTTCTCCTTGATTAAAGCAGCTTTCTCCTTGCACAAAGCAGCGTTCGCTGCCTTGACATTTGTCAACTCCTGACGAACACGAAACAGCGTTTCATTCTGTTTGCCCCAAGATTCTTTCCAAGTCTTGCGCTCATTAGAAAGTGTTTCTTTCCAACTCTTGCGCTCATCGGAAAGCAGTTTGGCGAGGGTACGAACCTGTTTAAGCTCAGCAGTTGCAGCCCACTCCTCAGTCTGCTTATGCTGCTCAAAGGCAGCCTTGTCCCTTCTTAGCTGCTCCACACCCTCACGAGCAGCCTTAACCAACTCTTCAGCCCCAGCCCGCAAGCGAGCAGTTTCCTCCTCCTTGCGCCCCAGCACTTTGTAGTCTTCCATAATGGCATTTGCCATTATGGAACTCCCCACAAGCATGGAGGAGAGTTGATTGACCGGAGCTCACGTGGCAAAGCACGGGCCCGATTGACTTCAAATGGGGTGCCCAAACCACCCAAAATCTTCTTACACGCGGAGGGATCAGCATAAATATCATCCCCTTGCATTACATTCCATGGGGGGCGGTGATAGGTCATGGCCCGGTCTTCCGTGTAGGTGCGGAAGTAAAACTCCAATTCAGACTCTTCAGGCTGAATAGGAGGTCCTTTGAAACCCGCACCCCCAGACGCGGAACCAGAAGCCTTCTCAGCAGCAGGAGATTTTTTCTTCTCAGCATCAGCAAACTTCAGGTTAAGCTCGTCAGTATCCTGCGGAGAGATCAGGTTATCATGGGAATCCACCGTATCAAAGATCTGCGCCGCAGGTTTCTTCCCAGTATCCTCTACATGCGTAGAAGGCTCAGCGGTAAATTCTTTAGTAACCCCCGCATCCGTAGTCGTGTCATGCAGGGGGGGAATGAGGAGCATCAAACATAGAGAAACCTTCATCTTGCGGTTCTGTGAACAAAGCAAAAACACCTATCAATTACAAGTACAATAACAAACCACTTGTAAAGGTTATGAATCACTTACCAGAAACAACCACAGGTTTCACAGCAATTGTCCGTTTGGTCTGTATCTTCGGACGTTTCTTCTCACCGGCATCAGCAGCCTTCTCTGGCTTTCTCTTCCTCTTCTCATCAGCAGGCTTGGAACCCGCAGAGGTCCCACCTGCAGCCGCACCACCACCTGGAACACCCAAACCCTCAAGGGTGTCAGACACTACCACGTAGTCGGTATATCTGCGGAAACGAGAGTGAGAGATACCTGCCGCCTGCGGCACCAAAGGAGGAACAACAGTAGCCTCAGGCTTTTTCTTGCCGCGACCCCGCACAACCTTCTCAACATGCTTTTTCTCCGCATGCTTCTTGGGGGCACCCTTCACTTCAAATTCTCCCAAGGTCCCAAGAGTACCTGCGTTTAAATCATCAAACAAGCAAATTAGCAAGGTGAACTTTATAAGGCAAGTAAGAAGAATATGGATTATACCTTTGCCTTGCGGCAGGGGTGCATTCAGCGCTTCGCGTTTAGGAACGCGAAAGTTGTTGACAATGGTCAAGTTAAAACCTTCACTTTCCGCACACGGAAGTAACTCAACCTTGCCCAGGAAAGTTGGATCAAATATCCTCCACAGGGCAGCGTCCTCTGATAATACACATACAAAATCAGTAGCAAACAAGGAAGTAAGGAAACCGCACAAGAGTAAAAATGCTTACCACCACTTTTCTCCCGCACAACCGGCCTTGACTTCCTATCAGGCCTGGTCAACATCATCCGCAGCACGCACAACTGCGAGTTGTCCAGTTTCTTATGCTCAATGGTCTTCAACAGTGGGAACCACTCCACCGTCTCCGCACTAGGAAGAGCAATATCCTCCGCAGGGATGATCTCATTAACATTCCGCAAGGTCATGTTAGCAACAACCGCGACAGCCTTAATGTAGAAGAACTTAGTCTTCCACTTTGTAATACCCTTCGGAGGGGTCATCAGCTTGGGGCTCCCATACCGTTGGCCAAAAGAAAAGAACCTGGTGTTCACCGTCAACTGGTAGAACCGACGGAAGTTTTCAACAGAAATTTCCAGACCAAGAGCACGAAAAGTGTACTCAAAATTTCTAATCTGAATCATCCTGAATGGACTAATCTGGGAGATATGGAGTTTGTAATACTCCAAAACCTCAGCAACAAACACAGTCAATGGTAAACGAAGGTTACCATCAACGAAGGAATCAGCCCATATGGTGACGTAACCGGCCGGAGCATCGGCACCGGTTTCACCTTCCTGTGGGAAGACAGCCCCATACTCCTGGGGCATCTGGATGCTGGTCATCAGGTTGTTAAACAGAACCTTCGACCACTTCAGCACTGGTAAACCCCCGCCGGGGGATCCACCACCTTCTTCATCTTCTTCCGCCGCCGCCGGTGACGAGCGATCAGGGTTTTCACCCTCAGCATGGTGTGGATTCGATGGTTCAGCCATCAGGGAATGTAGTGAAGAAATCAGAAAATGAGTTCAAAAACTCAACCTCACCGGAATTTCAACAAAGTCTATCGGAGAAGATGAAGAATGCTCTCTTTCCCTCACCGAAATTTTTTTCAAATTTTGAATAAGTGAGGAGAAATCAAACGGTTTCCCCTTATATACCCATCGCAATTAATGCGATGCAGTAACTGAATCATCACGTTCAAAATGGGCGAATTATGCAACGCCACGTGTGCACCGGCGGTTCCGCTGACGGCTACCACGCGCGCGTGGCCGTCCACGCGCCTGATAGAAGAGACTTTTACACTCCTTGCTACAGTGCATTTATGACCTCGGGCAGTCCAAATGTCCTTTAATTTCAGCACATGACAGAATCCTACCAACTTTCACCAACCCACACGTGCGTTCAGCCACGTATGCAGCACAAAAGCGACAACAATATCCACACATAAGCGGCATGCGGTTTCTCTGGTTTACCGCACCATAACCCATACCGCATGTCGTTTTTTCATACCCCTTACAAAAGGCAAAAATATATATCTCCACATTATTTAAAGGGGTATAACCAATATCCGCATATACCCACGAGCACACGTGGAATATGCGGAAATGACACACACGAGCCCGTACAGGTGTGTCAGATACTCAGAACCAGCATTGTTCTTTGGACTGCGAAAACCGCTTCTCAGGATGCGGTAAACTGCATCCACAGCAAGCTTCTTCAAGCTTTAAATCCCTCGTCTCCGGTTCACAACCGCAGAGGGGACGCAAACAGCTTCTCCTTAGGGAAAAGGACGAATATACTGGGCAACTGCACATCAGCAACCCTGACTCCTGATCCTTCAAGAGCCACATCCAAGCTTCAAGCTCTTTAGAAGCGAGTTCTTTGCTGCAAACCGCAGACACTCACAAGTAGCTGCGGCGAAATACAAATCCGCAACCGGTAGCTACGGAAGAGCCACGACTAAAACACCACGCGGTGGAGCAAAGCTACCTCAAAGAAAACTGCTTTCCAGCTAAGCATGCAGGAAAGTGGTTACAGAATGAATGCGAACGAGTTTCACCCAGATTCCCAAGTATCTAAGGTGACCTCCTTCGGCAACACTACTTCAAGGAAAACTACTTTCCACCAAAGCGTGAAGGAAAGTAGCTAAGGAACAGTGGTAACAAGTCTGCTTATGACTCTGTTTACCCACCTATGGACCGCATAGAATAAACAATGGTGGGCACTACCATGCCTATGACCATGTTTATTTGCCCATAGTCCAGATTTACATTGTTCGACCAAACACGGTCAACAATGACGCAAGTACCCCACGTAGCTCGACCACACATGGCCAACAATGTGCAGCAACGAGGTAACCGCAAAGGACGTGCGGTTACTTGAGAGCTAAACTAGAAGAACATGAACACCCCACAAAGCAGGGATCATCGTTGAATGTCCAGTTGATGAACATAGAGCTTGAGCAAAGCACTTACAGCATTACCTAAGCTGACGCAGAGGTTACAACTAGAGTTGCGGTAATGGACATCTTCCGTCACCATCTCAAAGGTTGGTTCGAAGCCTGCTAACATCTTCAGTCACCATCTCAAAGGTTGGTTCGAAACACCAACAGGTGGCTGATGACATCAGAAAAAGGTAGACCATATTACCGGATCAAATCCTTGGCTGAGAATTCCGCATCATACGGAACTTGCTCACCGGTACGAAAGAGACGTCACCGGACCCGCAGCTTGATTTACTGAAAGTAGGAGCCATCTGCATGGCCCATATTCTACCTTCTAGACACCATAGTCCAGTATCCCTCCCACATGCAACTTGCAAAAGGAAGGAACACTAGACTGGGGGGACTTGAAGGGGTATGGTCCCAGATCTCGCGTCAGCACGACCGCGAGTGACCATTACCCTTATCAAAAACCCCCACCAGCAAGAACTTATCTGTGTCCGTGCGGGCACGCGCGAACACAGCGGTTGAAACCAATCTGTCCATTGATGAGAAGACTTACTTTTAGTACGAGAACGAATGTTACGCATAGCGATGCGGCCTGGCACCGCATCCTATGGACATTTTCGTCACGACAAGGGATCTGGACAACAGTAACAGTCACCAAGCGGCGATGCGGCACGGCACCGCATCCCGCATCCATCTTGGCCAGAACAAGAACGCGGGAACAACATCAGTTACCGCAAGCAGCGATGCGGCCCGGCACCGCATCCTGCCTACAAGGCAAGTGGGTCTGACACCACAGTGCAAGTGGCACTGAGAACAGTCACCTATCAGCCCACATGTGTGCAACAGTCTGACACCACAGCAGGACGTGGCATCACCACCGTAACCGACAGGCCTGACACACCTACAGGAGGCTGCGCGATGTCAGACTAACCACTCAACTATCCTCCTTCACTCCTCGGCTATAAATACCAACCCCAAACCAGGTTTGAGGTATCTCTTTACAACTCTCTCACTACTACTACTATCACACTTTGCTTCCCAAGCAAATTACTGATTCTCACGCCGGAGAGTGGTAACAAGGAGCACCCCCCACACCATCCTCCTTGTTACGAGTCACGGCTTGTTTCCTTGTGCAGGAAACCAACCAGCGGACAATCCAGCCAGCGATCCTCGGAAAGAAGGGATTAACCCTACTTGACCAGACCAGTGTGTTAATCATACCCGGTTAACCATTGTTTCATCATATATGTACATAAAAGGTCCAATATATGCTTCTTGGTAGTTAGAAAAAGTTGACTGTAAAAGGTGTTTCTAAGAGCATTCACAACGCTATAAAACTTATAAAGCGTCACTTATATTAGACTTTTAGACTTTCTTTAACTTCACTCTTAACATATAAACCTTCACAAACTCCAGATCATCGCCTACTTTTACAAGTATTTTTATATACATCAAATTACTTTTATATTATTTATATTTTATACTTCGTTTGAAAATAAAGAATAATATATTTTAACTTAAAAATAATTAAAAATAAAAATAATTTACATTAAAAAAATAGAAAATTAAACGATACGAAAAAAATAAATTTAAAAATATTAATAAAGACTTCAAAAGCTATAAATTCACCGAGTCTTACAACACTTATTTACATTTATCAAATATAGGTGGTGGTTATTCATATCCAGCTGACACTACTCTAGTACTCATGTGCGTGTTTTAGGTGTGTTAGTTTTAGTAACTTTGGAACACGATTATCTCATTTTAAATTTTAAGAAATGATAACTTAGACTAAACACACACGATAGGCAAATGTAGCTATCATTTGTAACAAAGTATATGTAAGAACCAAGTATCGAACCCAAAGGACACGACTTTTACTACTTAACTTTTACGTGCCAACTAGTTAATTAATATCTTTTGTTTGTTTGTTTAATTAGATTAATTATAAAACCAGAAAATAAATGCACGTAATAGAAATGAGTGGACAGTATCAAGATCACAATAAGTATTGCTTTAGGTTTTTGGGTTCGTTTGGGATGAATTATAGTTATGTTATTGGCAAGTAGTGTTTGTGAAACTAGTTGAAAAGACTTGGCTCCTAACTAAGGTTACCAGTGGGTTTTAATAAATTTACTAATTAGGTTTTTGAAGTTAAAATGAAAGGGCTCCGATTAAGGTTATTGCATTCCCTTAGCCTAAAGGAAATCTCGTTTATAGAGCCACCAACCTAGGTCTAGTTTAAGGACATCCAACTACTCTTCTTCTTTTACAACATTACAACTCATGGACCTTTATAATCATGGTCCATTTTCGGGTCTAACAAAGGTGTGTGTGTATATATATATATATATATATATATACAGTGAAAGTGTAAAATACAATATTCCTTAACGTACAATACGTACGATATAGTGAAATCGCATGTTATAAAAAAAACATGTTGGAAATCGCATATTGGTTTTTTTGATGAAATCGCATGTTGTTTTTTTTTGTAGCAATTTCGCATGTTGGTTTTTCAGCATAGATCGCATGTTCAAAATTGAATTCGCACCCGATCGAACGACTGAGATAAGCGCGTACATATTGTACGGTAAGAGCTATTGTACGTTAACCTAACCCTATATATATATAGGAAAAGTATATCGTACATTACGGCTTAACGTACTTCACGTACGATAACGTGCGTGATTTGTTATATAACATGCGTGATTAATGTTTTCAATATGCGTGATTATTTTGTTCCAACATGCGTGATTTTGGATTTTTGAGTTATAACGTGCGTGATTTTAAAATGAACGTGCGTAATTACATGTCGTACATGATGTACGTTAAGCCGTAATGTACGTTAACCTTCCTCTATATATATATATATATATATATACTTGGTGATAATGTTGCTAATGTGACTTGTGATTAGATAGGGTGATTGATCTTTATTTAAAGGGTATATATATATATATATATATATATATGGGACCGCTAGAATAGAAACCACCTCCGGTTGTGAAAACCACGAGAACCACTCTCCACCAATCAGACATTGCCATATATACACTATTATTTTATACCCTAAATGGTATTTTAGTCATTTACTTAATCTGTCCAATCTCTCTGTCTTATCTGTTGCTTTAAAAGTCTCACAACGACTTACATCACATACATCCCAAAATTTTGAATCCCCTAATCCCTCTCTCTCTCTCTCAAAATCGTTCCACCATACTCAAATCAAGGAACAAAAAAGGTTTCTGCTTCAGGGTTTTCTCATACTCAAATCAAGGAACAAAAAAGATGGTTTCTGTTTCTGGGTTTTCTGCGACGGAGGTGGATGGTTTCTGCTTCTGGGTTTTCTGCGACGGAGATGGGACGGCGATGGAGATGGGACGGCGACGGAGGTGGATGGTTTCTGCTTCTGGGTTTTCTGCGACGAAGATGGGACGATGACAGAGGTGGTTGGTTTCTGCTTCTGGGTTTTCTCATACTCAAATCAAGGAACAAAAATGATGTTTGATTGGTGGTGGTAAGTCGAATGCGGCGGAAGACGGTGGTGGGAGGTGGTTGGTCGGCGACGGAGATGGGACGACGACGGAGATGGTTTCTGCTTCTGGGTTTTCTAGTTACCCTGCATTTTGGTATGTTGTTTGTGTAAAGATTTGTGTCAAGAGCATTCAAGATTTTGTGTAATTTGTTTAGTGGCTGTGGGTGTGTCAAGATTACATTTTTATTTCATTTCTGTTATCTTTTTTTGTTTTGTGAGTGTTATGTAAGCAACACTGCATTGTGGTGTCCTATTTATGGAAAGATTTATGACATTAGGCTTCAAGATTTTGTGTAATTTGTTTAGGGGATGTGTCAAGATTACATTTTTATTTGGTTTCTGTAATCTTTGTTGTTTTATGAGTGTTATGTGTTTTGTTGGGTGAATCTTTAAGTCAAAAATTTGTTTTGGGTGCGTGTAAATGCAAAAAAATTGTCGTAAAAAAAGTTTAAAACCGTAAAAAAGTTTTTCGTAAAAAAAAGTTTCCTGTAAAAACGTAAAACGTAAAAATAATTTCAGTAGATGATGATAAGTTCAATCTATCTGAGACACCTACTGAGTCGCGGATTTTGGGTAAAACGTAAAACGTAAAAAATTTAACGTAAAACGTAAAAAATTTAACGTAAAGCGTAAAACGTAAAATTTTACATAAAAATTTTTATCTCGTAAAACGTAAAACTTTACATAAATTGTAAAACGTAAAACATTTTCCTTTAAAACGTATAACGTAAAACGTAATCTTAAATGTAAAAATTTTTATCCCGTAAAGCGTAAAATTTGTTAATCTCGCAAAACGTAAAACGTAAAAATTTGTTAAAAAATCTGAATTTTAAATGGTTTTAATAAAAAAATTCAGTTTAAAAAATAAAAACTAATATAATAATTAGGGGTGTGCAAAAAACCGAATTAACCGACCCATAACCGAAATAACCGAAAAAACCGAACCAAAAAAAAACCGAACCGAATGGAAAACCGATGGGTCGGTTTTTAATTTTTTGATAACCGACAGTCATGGGTCGGTTATGGTTTTGTAAGTTTCAATAACCGCCGTAACCGAACCGACCCGCTACTTAATAAGTCATGCATAACCGACCCGTTTAACCGACCCATATGTTCCAAATATCTGATCGACTGATTGTTTTATATTTGCTGCTCGTTTACGTATATTGTTTCTGTTAATTCTGGGGAATCATTGAGATATGCTGTAATATTGGTTGTATTTCTTTATTCAAAAGTGTAAGGACCCTCACGATACCAATCAATTCTTAGATAAAAACCCATTGACTAACGAGCCTATACACATAATACATTGGTGGATTAACCATTATAAGAGAATAAAAGCTTAATTATATGCACTAAAGCATCATCATGTGATTTACCACATCAAGCACTTCCTAGGATGTAGGCTTGGAATATCTTTGACTCGTGCATTTTGTGTCATTTACAGAAAAAAATGTGTGCAACTTTTGTTTAATTGGAATACTTTACCTTATTTAAGTTTATGGATTATGTCATTTTTGATTAAAACATTCGGTGATTAAAAGTATTAATATTTATGGATAATATTGTTTTGAGCAAAATTTAGCTAGACCCAAGTTCATGGTTAACCGACCCATAACCGACCACCATAACCATCAAAACCGCCATAACCGAGCGGTTATGGTTATGACTTTTCCATAACCGACATCTCGGTTATGGTTATGGTTATGACCCAAAACCGACCCAAACCGACCCATGCACACCCCTAATAATAATACAAAGAAGGTAATAAAAATAATAAATACAAAAACACAAAAAAGAGTAACTTTACTAAACTACCATTTTGCAATAAAATATTAAAAAAACATAATAAGACAAAAAGTATTTAATATTAATTTTAATTATTTTTAATCTCATCCATCCATCTTGAAGATCTAATGGTTAGAAAGTGGTTCTCTCGGTTCTCACAACTAGGGGTGGTTTTCATTTTAGCGGCCCTATATATATATATATATATATATAGTAGGGTTCCTACGGAAAGTGTGTTTTTCCTAGAAAGTCTAGGAAGCGATCTTGTCCATCCGATTAGTGTGTTTAAGGGTTGAGATTAAATCAATGGCAATCTTGTAATAATTAACTATATTTAATAGATTGTTTTAAATGAGTAGGGGCAATTTCGTCCTTATGTGTGTTTTAAACCAATCAAAAATAACCGCCAGAGAGATCACATCTCCTTAATACACGCCAATTTCCCTTTCTCTCTCTTTCTCTCTCTAAACCAAAATTCGGAAACCCCCAAAATCATACCAAAAATACCTAAAATCATGGATGAAGATAAGAGATTTTCCTTGTTCCATATACGTAAGATCAAGCTTTCATTGTACTACGTGTTTTACAAAGATATTACGGGTGATTCTTGTTTGTAATTGACGGTATTTTGCTGGTTGCAGGGAAGAGATTCAAAAAGCAGGAAACTTTGGAAAGGATAGATAGCAGCGGAACAGTTACCGGAAGCCGATCGAAAGCTGGGGCGAAATCTGCTGATGTAAAACACATTTGTATGAATCTGCTTGCTGTTAAAACACAGCTGTATGAATCTGAATTGCTGTTAAAACACAGCTGTATGAATCTGAATGATAAAACACATTTGTATGAATCTGCTTGCTGTTAAAACACAGTTGTATGAATCTGAATACTAAAACATAACTGTATGAATCTGCTTGCTGTTAAAACACATTTGTATGAATCTGCTTGCTGTTAAAACACAGCTGTATGAATCTGAATGCTAAAACACAACTGTATGAATCTGCTTGCTGTTAAAACACAACTGTATGAATCTGAATAATAAAACACAGGTGTATGAATCTGCTTGCTGTTAAAACACATCACCAATAACAAACTGTTAAAACACAGTACCAAGAACATGCTGATATATTCCAGCAAGAAAACGAAGGAATGATTGATAATACGTGAGATCAGAAATCGAAAACAAAAAATTCCGAAATTTATGTATAGTTAGTTATTGAAGATAATTTCCTAAAATAAAAATAGATTGTGAAAGTACATAAATGCCATTTTAGATAAAATCCTTCAATGCCACATGTCGCGTTCTTATCGCTTCCTAGACTTTCTAGGAAAAACACATTTTCCACCCAACTCCTACTCTATATATATATATATATATATATATATATAGGAAAAACACACTTTCCACCCAACTCCTACTCTATATATATATATTAACATTAGTTTACCATCTCTTGGTGTGTGCCAAAGCCTAACATATAGACCGTGTTAGGCAAGTGGCGCAACCAAGTTTTTGCTTTTCATTGAGGTCTAATATATAGACCGTACATGCCCCCAATGAAATCCTTGATAAGGGTGGGTTAATCATAAGATGTGTGACGTGAGGTCGAAGTCCCACTAAAAAAATAAACCAATTACACTAAATAGATAGTGGTAAATGAGTATCGAACACAGGAAGTTTATGGAAAATGCGTTTACTAAGTAGTTTGCAAATTATTAAAATTTAAATTAAAATGTAGAAAAGTAATCTTGAAGTTTGGTTTGTTTGGTTTATAAAATTTAGATTAACTAATTATCACTTAACAAGTTTGTATTCAGAAATGAGAGAGAATGTTTTCCCCTGGTTTCAGGTTTTCTATGAATAACAATGACAAAGTTTACTTGGGATGAACTACATAGACATAGTTTGTGAGTGTGTGTTTAATTGTGATAAAAGGGGACCAGGTACTTGGATTACAAGAACGCAAGGTTGTCACTCGATGATCAGTTTACTATAGCCAATGCCAAATCCCTCCCACTAAATCCTGATTGCCTATGGCACCAAGAACTTATGGTTTAGAACATGAAATCTAACAACATAAACCATTACTAAACAAACACACAATAACCATAGCAATGCAATCAAAAGATTAAATTACTATCCCACAAATATCATAAACAATGACAAGTATTCATAAGAAAACCTTACAATCCGGGGAAAACATAAAGGACTTAGCCACGCATAACTCGGTTGATCATCAAAACTTCAAAACCGTTGTTCATGTGCATCAAGGATGATAAAGCAATAATAAAAACACCCAAAATATTTTCTTGGAACCCTAATTTCACCTCCCACAAGTTCTGAACCTAAAACAATGAAAAAGATCATGAAAAGTCACCCCCAAATGCTGATTATAAAGCAAACAACAATTCTGCATTTGGCCCCACCGTAAGCTAACGGTGGCCACAAATATCATATAGTAAGGACTTACTGTGTTATGGTGCACATTTTTGGGTCAGGGCTACTGTAGCGTACTGTGGCTACCGTAAGCTATGGTAGGCTGCAGCTAAGCAATTTTGTTTTCTTCATAACTTTCTCGTTTCAACTTCATTTTCTTTGCCGTTTTCACCCACGTTCTCGTAATTTCATCCTCTATCATGTTATCTTCTTAATTCTTCAATTCCAATAAGTTATTTGTTTCATTTATGCTCCGTATTCCTTCCATTTTAAGCTCATGTTTGTTCCACGCTTCTTCTTTGCACCTCCTTAGCTCCTTTAACCTGCAATCATCAAAGTTCACCGCAGTCATCTAGATTCACTAATTTAAACATCAAACATATCAATTTCTTTCTTATTTAATTAACTTAAAGATCTTCCTACAGTTCACCCGTCAATGTGTTTTACCACAAATGGGTTAACCACTACCAAAATGGGCTCCCCATACTAGTATATGGGTTGTTACACACCATGAATGTACTAATAGGCTTCACACCACTAAGTTTATTAAGAATACTCACAAGACCAAAGATCAAAACTGAATCACAAGTTCCATTGTCAAATACATAACACACCACTTTGCCAAAGATTAAACATTTAGTTCATATCAAACTTCATCTACAACCCTAGAAATACAAGTAGTTTAGCTAAGAATGACCATACAAACTTGTCCACAAGCAATGATCATGGGAAGGATCATGATGGATCAAGTGTAATAATCAATAACTTCTTGAAGTTTATCGATTACAAGTCTTCCTATATATATATATAGAGAGAGAGAGAGAGATGATCATGAGAAAACTACATATAAATGAGAAAACTAGAAAACTAACTAAAAAACCTAAAAAACATACCAAAAAAATACTTTTTTTTACAATTTTTTATAAAAAAAATCGCTAGTTTTCATATATAAAAAAATTTCAATTTTTTTTTTGTTGTACTGCACATGTGCATTATATGTGTACTACACATGTGCACTATATCCGTAATAGTGCACATGTGCAATACAACAAAAAACTTTATTTTTTTATTTTTTATTTTTTTTGAAATTTTTTTTCCATGCATAAAAAGCTGTGATTTTTTTATAAAAATTTAAAAAAAAAATTTGGTATGTTTTTTTTTGCTTTTTTAGTTAGTCTTTTGGTTTTCTCATTTAAACTAGTTTTCTCATGATCCATCCCCTATATATATATATATATCTCACAAACTAACCTATTACAAATGATTTTGTGGGGTAATCCTAAACTTCTAGTGACATCTCTAGACAAGAGAGTATGTATGTGAATGGTGGAAGAGGAATGAGTGGAATAAATGAGGAAAACGGGCAGCCAAGGCCTTTATTTATAGGCTGGTTGGATGCATGTATGTACGACCTTGCATACATGGGCACGACCTTGTCTCGTTCTTTTGTCTTGACAACTCATAGTCCACTTTGTCCTTCGTGGTCCTTTCAGTTATAGGCATGGCCGTTTCTAAGATGGTGCACGGCCGTGCATGGACATGTGTCAAAAATAGGGCTTCAAAAGGTGTCACTCTTTTCGGATCTAGAAGCTTCCATTGCGTGTCTTTATTCTCCACGGTCGTGCCTGAGGGGTGCACAATGGTGCCTTTGCACATTATGGAATTTTGTTTACCAAAATAGGGTTGACTCGTTAACTTGTACTTGTAGGGTTGATGTGCACGACCGTGCCATAGGTTGGCACGACTGTGCCTATCTCGCACTTCACTGATTTTCTTAGAATACTGGATTTTTGCTTTGTTTTTTGCTTGTTTTCATTCAGAGCCCTTAAAACCCTGCAATTAACAAATAAGAATTATCTAGATAGTGTTTTTAATGATAAAGTCATGAAAAGTACCATAAAAATGGGGGTAAATATGCATTAAAATATGTATAATTGACGGCACATCAAGCACGCAACCGCCTCGTCCAGTTACAAACCCTCCTCTACCTCCTCAAGCTAAAGAACAGGTTACATGGATGGAAGAAGAATGGAATTGGGGTTTCAACTAAGTTTTTAACAAACTGTGAATTGGGGAGGGGCATATCCCAATTTCAGGGGACCTTAACCAACATCGAATTGGGGAGGGGCACGTTCCTCCTTCAAAGGAAGTTAACTATCTTCTTTCACAAGAAATCCCAATCCAGAGGAAAGGTATGTGATGGACCCGGAGCAGAATACGTGCCACATGGCCCATGGGAGGACACCGAGGACGGTGGCGATGATTGGAGGATGGGTTTCCATGACCCTTGGGAGGACGAACGTTCACCCTATTCCGACTGCTTCTTTAATTCCATCACACATATTTGGTTATTGATGATAGTTTATGTGTTTTCTATGTTCAATTATGTATGTTTTTTAAATCAATATTATGTAGATTATTATTATCGAACAATCAAAGATCTTTAGTTATGTTTAGTATGATTTGCTTTTTTTTATTTTTTACTAGGTTATAACCCCGTGTATTACACAGGTTGAATAAATAAATTTTATATACTAAATAATAAAAC
This sequence comes from Helianthus tuberosus, assembly GCA_030545235.1. Classification (NCBI taxonomy): domain Eukaryota; kingdom Viridiplantae; phylum Streptophyta; class Magnoliopsida; order Asterales; family Asteraceae; genus Helianthus; species Helianthus tuberosus. The sequence goes on along the minus strand of CM060358.1, from coordinate 171,166,630 downwards.
AATTAATATATTTAAAAACCTTCTTTATTGCACGAGTTGAGTAAATATAATTTTATATATTAAATAATAAAAAGTTATATCTATAAGAACAATATTGTACGGGTTGAATAAATGTAATTTTATATACCAACTAAAAAGGTTATATCTTTAAAACCACGTGTATTACACGAGTTGAATAAATGTAATATTTGCTTACCAAATAATAAAATAATACATCTTTAAAAAACCTCATTTATTACACGGGTGGAATAAATGTAATTTTATATACCAAATAATAAAAAAAATACATCTTTAAAAATATGTGTATTACACGGTTTGAATAAATGTAATTTTCTGTACTAAATAATAAAAAATATATACATCCTTAAAAAACCTCGTGTATTGTACGAATTAAATAAATCTAACTTTATACATCATATAATAAAATTACGATTTTGACCCCCGTGGTTATATCACTTTTACCCTTTTAGCCCAAAAAAGAATTTTTTAACATATAAGCCCCAACATCTTTTTTTTTCTAACATTTTTTGCCCCTAACGTCTTTTTTAACCTTTGTGGCCCCTAACATTTAATGGATGAGGTTAGTGTTAGGGGCCAAAAGGGTTAGAAAAGAAGACGTTGGGGGCTCAGATGTTAAAAAAAAATTAGGCTAAAAGGGTAAAAGTGATATAACTACATGGGTCAAAATCGTAATTTACTCTAAATAATATTATAAATGAGAAGAAGATTAAACTAAATAATAATTATCCATAAGATATTAAACTAAATAATATTTAATAGAAGGGTTATCTATAATTAATTATAAAAGATTAAATTAAAATAATAATTATCTATAAGAGATGCCCTAATATGATGACAAGTGTCCCCAAAGTGGTTTCTTTTATTATATAGTATAGATTATGTGTAACTTTAGGTTTAATTATGTAGGTGTTTATAAATGTAGTTTTTAAAATTATGTTATGTCGGTTTTTATGTGGTTTTTTAAATTAATATAATGTAGTTGTTTAAGTTTTTTATGTCAATTTTTTTTTTGTTTTTTGTTTACTTTGGGCCCACGTATTCGTCTGCTTGCTAATCTGAATTCCGGCCACCCCCCCCCCCCCCCCCCTTTGAACTGTGGCTTCGGACGACACCCACATTGTTCAAACCTTCCACATCCTTGCTTGGTTTTGTGCTGACTAGATTCAGACACCCATAATTTTGCACATTGTGGGTACTCTAAGGAAATTTATGATAATCATCTCAGTTCATATATATATATATATATATATATATATATGTATGTATGTATATATAGAGGATGGTTCAAATGAAAACCACTTTTATTGTGAAAACTCGAAAACTAACTAAAAAAAGCTTAAAAAACACACAAATTTTTTTTTTTCAATTTTTTTTATAAATTTCGCTGGTTTTTATATATGAAAAAAAAATTTCAAAAAAAAAAAAAATTTTTTTTTTTTTGGGTTGTAATGCACATGTGTAGTACACTAATACGGAAAGCCTAAACCACTTAACCCACCCCCCACCGACACCCCCCAAAAACCTAAACCCCCCACCCCCACCCCCCAAAAACCTAAATTCACCCTCCCACCAAAAGCCTAACCCCCCACCCTCCCGAAAACCTAAAACTAAACCCTAAACATAAACCCGAAAAAACCTAAACCCCCCACCCCCACCCCCCAAAAACCTAAACCCCCCTCCCCCCCCCCCCACACCCAAAAACCTAATCCTAATCATAAACCTCCAAAAAAACTAACCCTAAAAGCTAAACTAGACTCAAAAAACTAATTTTAAGCATGTAATGTAATTGTAGTACATGTTATATTGCACATGTGCACTACTATAATAATAGTATTGAAAACAAGACGACACCATAAATCTTTTTTTATGTCATAAAAAATATGCTCGAATATACTTGAATGAAAGATACAAAAATTTGTGATCTTATGGTGCCATTTTTGTTTTAAAATGATAACGTATGGAGAAATGAGAAATGTTTGAAAAGTTACATATTTTTTTTTCCAAGTTTACCCCTCCTTCATTAAAAGTCTCCCCCCCCCCCCCCCCCTCTTTTTAGTGGTTTTTAATTAGTTTTCGAGTTTTCACAATAACTAGTGGTTTTCATTTGAACATTCCCCTATGTATATGTATATACCAAAAATAACATATTTATATAAAAAGTGAAAAAAAGATCATACAAAATGAAGCAAATTCTCTTTTTTTACTCACATCACCCACACTTTTTCATGGGTAGGTAAAAGGGTAAAAGACCCAACAATACATTTAGTACCTTTGTTTGCCTTCTAGTGGCATTTTGGGGTGTCACTAACGTCAATTTTCTTAGTGACTTATTCTAACTTTAATGACTAGAAGCATCACCATCAAAGATACATGGAGTAGATTTGAGTGAGATTTATCTGCTCTGGTATCACTAAGAAACGGATAACATAAACACCCAAAAGTGCGAAAAATGAAGTAATCTTTGTTGTCTGGTATAGAGAAAAATATCTGATTTGGGTTTGAATTGTATTGAAAAATTGTGATGTACAAGAAATTAGGGTTACAAGAATGGTGTTTATATAGGGCACCACTTTACACACTAGCCCCTATACTATCTATGATTCTCATTTCCGACACTCCCCCTCAAGTTGAGTAGTGGGGTCACCAATACTCAACTTGCTCAAACAGCTACTAAACGCGTTTCCGTTGACTGCCTTTGTGAGTATATCTGCGAGTTGATCTTTTGACGAAACATGAGGGAGTTCTATGATTCTTGCTTCCAACTTTTCTTTGATGAAATGTCGATCTACCTCCACGTGTTTTGTTCGATCATGTTGAACTGGGTTTTCTGAGATTTGTATTGCAGCTGTATTGTCACACATGACTTTACTAGGAGCCTTTTGGGAAAAACCAATGTCTTCTTGCAGCTTCCTGATCCACAGAACTTCACTTAACCCTCGAGCTATACCTCTAAATTCCGCTTCTGCGCTCGACAGAGCGACTACTTTATGTTTCTTACTCCTCCAGGTAACGAGGTTCCCACCAACCAAGGAAAAATATCCTGATGTTGATCTTCGGTTTCCCTTATCCCCTGCCCAGTCTGCGTCAGTGTAGAGTTCAACATTTAAATGTCCATTTGTTTTGAACAACACTCCATGGCCTGCCGTTCCCTTGAGATATCTTAAAATCCTCTGAGCAGCTTCCATGTGGGCAACTTGAGGTTGATGCATGAACTGACTCACCACTCCAACAGCATAAGCTATATCAGGGCGAGTGTGAGAGAGATAAATTAACTTGCCCACAAGCCGTTGATACCTTTCTTTGTCTGCAAGTTCTCCATTGAGTTCCATGTGAAGATTGTGATTCACCACCATTGGAGTATCTGCTGGTTTACAATTAATCAACCCAGTTTCTGCTAGGAGATCAAGAACATACTTCTTTTGGCAGATGAAAATCCCCTGCTTAGACCTGAAAACTTCTATCCCGAGGAAATACTTAAGATTCCCAAGGTCTTTCATTTCAAACTTTGAAAACAGATTCCTTTTCAGCCGTGCTATTTCTTCTGTATCATCTCCGGTAATAATCATGTCGTCTACATATATGATCAAGCAAGTTACAAGGCCGTTTCTTCTCTTGAGGAACAGAGTATGATCAGCGTTACTTTGGTGATACCCATACTCTTTCATGGCCAAAGTGAACTTTCCAAACCATGCCCGAGGAGACTGCTTTAGCCCATAAAGGGATTTTTTCAACCGACAAACTTCCCCTTCTTTAAAACCCCCTGAAAAGCCTGGAGGTGCTTCCATGTAGACTTCTTCTGTTAGGTCTCCATGGAGAAAGGCGTTTGTAACATCAAACTGGTGAAGAGGCCACTCCTTATTGGCTGCTACGGAGAAGAGAACTCTAATGGTATCCATTTTTGCAACCGGAGAAAAAGTCTCAGAGTAATCGATCCCATACGTCTGAGTGTAACCCTTGGCTACAAGCCGAGCTTTGTATCGCCCAATGGAACCATCTGGTTTATATTTGATTGAGTACACCCACCGGCATCCAACTGTTTTCTTTCCTTTAGGAAGAACGCACTTCTCCCATGTGTTGTTTTTCATCAGAGCACACATCTCCACTTCCATTGCTTCTTCCCAGTTCTTCTTACCTTGAGCTTCCTTTACGGAATTAGGTATTTGTTCAGAGTATAGTGAAGTAACAAATGCTTTCGCACTGTTAGATAAGTTCCCGTTGACCATATTAGCTACAGGATACCTTGAATTTCTGGTTTCCCTCTCCGGGGAGTACCGTTTTGGAGGAACCCCTCTATTGGCTCTAGGAGGAAGAGAGTATCTTCCGGTTGTCTCTGCTGCACCTGGTGGTTCAACATGTTCAACCACTACTGGCTCATTTTCAACCTGTTCAACATTTGGTTCAACCTGTACTGTAGGTTCTATTGTTGTCTCATAGTTACCAGACGGCGCATGACATCCAGGGTTCTCAGTATTTCTTACCTCAGGTATTACGTTGAATGGACTTTCTGGGTTCTCAGTATTTCTTACCTCAGGTATCACGTTGGATGGACTTTCTTCAGTGGTACTGTGCTCCGCAGATTGTGTGGCTGTGTTTGAAGGACTCGCAGTACTGTGAGGAAGTTCTGTTGTTACTTCTTCAGATGAGGGAAGTTGGGTTAGCCAACTCAGAGGGTCTATACATTCATTCTCCCCCTGACCACTGAGTTGGGTGTCATAAAAGTATTTTGTTTCAAGAAAATCAACGTTCATTGTGGTGAACATTTGATGAGTTTTTGGATTATAACACCGGTAGCCTATTTGGTCGATCCCATAGCCGACAAACACACATTTCTCAGCACATGGGCCGAGCTTGTTTCGGTTGACTTTGGGTATGTGAACGAATGCGGTACACCCGAAAATTCGAGGTTCAAGCGTAAGAGGATGAGGAATACTGGCAGACTTAGACAGACAATCTAAGGGAGTCTTAAATTTAAGAGCTTTTGTGGGAAGCCGATTCAGGAGATACACAGAGGTTGCAACTGCCTCCGGCCAGAAAGATTTAGGAACCTGAGATTCGATTAAAAGGGCTCGAGTCATTTCAAGAATGATACGGTTTTTTCGTTCGGAAACACCGTTTTGTTCGGGGGTATGAGAACAAGAGGTTTGATGAATTAATCCTTTGGTTTTAAAGAATTGTTTCATGGGTGTATTGACAAATTCCCCCCCATTGTCAGATCGAAGGATTTGGATTTGAGTTTGGAATTGAGTTTGAATCATAGCATAAAACGTGATAAATTTTCCGTAAACTTCGGCTTTGTTTTTCAAAAAATATACCCATGTCATGCGAGTGCAATCATCCACGAATAGTATAAAGTACCGAAGACCCTGCCCCCCAATCACAGGAGCAGGACCCCACACATCAGAATGGATTAGTGAAAAGGGTGAAGCAACTTTCGTATTGCTAGGTTTGAATGGTTGTCGATGGCTTTTAGCGCGAAGACAGGTTTCACAATCTATTTTTCCATTTGAAGGGAAGAGTTTTGGAAACAAAAGGTGCGAATAACCATGGGATGGGTGTCCCAAACGTCTATGCCATAGCCAGGCTTCCCGGTTTTCAGTTCCATGAGCCAACATCACAGTACCCTGTTGAGCCACTTCATCCACGTAGTACAATCCGTGGCGCTCAGTACCACGTCCAATAATCACACCCGTCCTGATATCCTGTAGGATGCAGAAAGTAGGATACATTAGTACCGTGCAATTCAATTCTTTGGTAATATGACTAATTGAGAGCAATTTGTGTGATAATGACGGAACATAGAGACAATTTAGTAATTTCATAGTTGGTGAAATCTCAATTACTCCTCCTCCTTTCACTTGCATCATTCCGTTGTTTGCTGTATGGATCTGAGTTTTTTTAGGTTGGGTCATTGAACACATGTCTAATGGTTCAAACGTCATGGTGTCGGTGGCACCAGAATCGAATATCCATGAATTGTTTTTTTCATGATTGATTTCCATTTTTTCCTTTTCCCTTTTTTTAACGTTGTCCCGGCACTACTATTAAGTAACCAACTGAACCAGCGTATTTATCAATTTCGCTGGATACTTGAACTCGCGTTCAAGATTTTCGTTCGGAATATCGTCGCTAGGTAGCGAAGGTACTTTACCGGCGTATTTATTAAATACACCAGCAACTTGAACTCGCGTTCAAGATTTAAAATCACCCGCAAAAATAAGGTGCTAATAACAACTCCGCTATCGACCCAGAGCGTATTTATCAACAAAAAAGGTTTCAAGATTAAATAACAAGTCTGATAGTGGTGGAAAAACTTTCAAAAAGCTTTCAAGCTTTCAAAATATCACCGACAACGTATTAATTCAAAAGGAGGCTTCCAAGATTTAAGGAAAGTATTTATTCAAAAAAGGAAACCAACTGGATTGATTCAGCGTTTTTATCAAAAGGAACGAAAAAAAAGGATTGATGGTTTAGGGTTGTGTGGCGACTGCTTTGTTCTGTGGAAGCAATGGAGTTGAGAAGGTCGGAAATTTTTTTGAAAAAGATAACTGCTGAAGGACAGATGTTGAACTGATCTGTGAACAATTTTTCGAAACTTGATTTTGGTTTTTCTGGTTGGAGTCGAACAGGATAGAATAAATTGTAGGTTGATTTTGATGGGTGATGAGCAAATCGGTTTCAAGAATCAGAAACCTGCTCTGATACCATGTTGTCTGGTATAGAGAAAAATATCTGATTTGGGTTTGAATTGTATTGAAAAATTGTGTTGTACAAGAAATTAGGGTTACAAGAATGGTGTTTATATAGGGCACCACTTTACACACTAGCCCCTATACTATCTATGATTCTCATTTCCGACAATCTTGTCGACGGATATAACCTCATAAGGAGAGGAATGATGAAGAACCCATGAGGATAACTGGTTAATGAGAGAAGCAGCAGTGACATAAGAATCACACCAAAATTTCTTTAGTAAGCGAGCATGAAACAATATTGCACGAGCAACCTCAGAAAGATTATGGTTTTTTCGATCTGCAACCTCGTATATAGACATGAAGCGACACTAGAATCGGAAATGTATTGAACCATCTACCGTGAAAAAGCTTGGGAGCACCATCCACTGAAGATATTTGATGGTGCAAGGCAAAATGTTATCAACAAGCGGTTAGAGGTGGCGAAAAGCATCAACCACCTTAGAACGACGAGTCAATGTATAAATCCACGTGAAATGACAAAAATCACCGATAAGTGTGATAAAGTATTGATATCCAGATCTAGACATAACATGTGAATCACCCCAAATATCATAGTCAATAGCGTGTAAAGGAACAATGGAATTAGATATAGTAGAAGTAAAAGGTAATCTGGATGATTCCAATACACTACATGCAATACAACATTTATTTACGGATTTATTTGGTAACTCAAAAAAAATTCTAGTCATCATATAGTTTGATGGATGACCCAGTCGGGAATGCCATGTCTCACGTGAAGCAGAAGTGAAAGCTGTAAGTGAAAATAGCTGATGTGGACTACCACGCGTGTGGTGGAGAAGTTGTCCAACAAGACTCTGAATAGACAAAACAAGATGTGAGAAAACAACCACTTTAGGATGATCAATCAATAACTACCTAATCAATAAAAGGTTATTGGCTAAGCCAGGGAACCACAAGAACATGTCTAAGAATAAGACTACGATCAAATAAATGAAGTAAAGTTGTACCAATATGTGAAATAGTGAGAGACATGTCATTTATGATGACTTTCCCAGAATCAGTAAAACTGATTAGAAAACATAGTTGTTCTTATTCTTTATTTTATTTACGTTTAATGGCTAGTGATATTTTTAAACTATTTTGTTAAACTAAAAAATATTACCAAGACATTGATTAACAATTGAATTATCAAAATTGCTGAATTAAAGTTTGTTTGTTGGTCTAATATACATGCTTGAGTAAAACTAAGTGATTCTGATATGGATCATTCATATAATATCAACATACTTTTAATTTAGCCACCCTTTGCAATTTCTAAAATTTAAAAACTATGCCTAAAGCATTAACCTGGATACCCACTTGACCCTTTTTATTTTTAGAAAAGCTTTTCAGTTCTTTATTTACTGATTCCTATATTTATAGATGCTTACCGATTTAACGGGTATTGAACCTTTTAGTATGAAGATACTATGGCTATACAGGTTGGAGTTCTTCGTTTTGTTTACAAAGGTTGCCGATAAGGGTATGTATGTATAATCTGATGTGAGCGTGTATATATATATTATGTATGTATCAATATTATGTATACGTGTGTTCTAATCATCCTTGTTGTATGTAAATATGTCTTGATGTATGTGTATGTGTATGTGATAAGGGTATGTATAATCAAATGTGATTGTTGTTATGTATAATTGTGTATGTTTTTTTACTTAAGCTAATTGCATAATGATTCACAATCCACTTATTAAACCTTGATGTTAATTACCAATGGTGTTGCGGTTCATTGGCAATTTTTTTTTTCTTTTTTTTTCTTTTTAGGGTTATCGAGGTTTTCACCTGTCTTGCATATAATATAAATCAACAATAAACTAAATGGGCACCAACTCTGGTACCATAATGCTTTTTTTGAATAAAGAAGACAATAATCAAGCAAAAGATTACAATGAAAAATGGCCAATAATGTATCATACCCAAGTTTCCTCACTACAAGATTGTCTAGTGTTTATGGATTTAATTCATATCACTACAAAGGTACAGGAATACAAAGAAGAATTTGAATTGGAGTTTGAAAACATTATAAATTGGTTCATGAAAGTTAGAGTGCAAGCCCCTATACAACTTAGAGACAATTTTGGACATAAAATTAGTCTTTTAGATCTTTATATGATCGTTCAGAATTCCGGTGGATACAACATGGTTAACCAGAATAATATGTGGACACTAGGGTGATGGATATGGGTTATGAAGTGTGTATGCCATAATTCAATAACAAAAGTGAAGAAGTGAAGACTTTAAAGCTTGTGTACCTATGATAATTGGAGACCATGGAATGGTGCCATCTAAAATACGAAGAAAGAAGAGTTTCGATGATGGACCATCGACTACTATAGGAACCAAGTGCCACTTTGTAGAATTTTTTAAAATCTCCCAAACGGGCCTTTGAAAAAACATGACATTCGTCTCTTGAAAATACTAGTCCATCGTATAGGTGTAAACATCAAAGTTACTTTCTCAGCTTTTTTGATTAGGCTAATTTTTATTATCATGATTACCAAATAAACCGGCTTTCCGACGGATTTCGTTCCAATGGCCCGAAATAATGTCAACGGTACGACTTTTATTCCCCACACTAGCCCAAAACAACGCTTGAACCCGGTTCCAAAATTGTGTTTTAGTTTGGTTGACGCCTACACACAAAATATAGAGTATAAAGCTATTTTTTGAATTAAGTAGTGTAAAAAATATAAAACGCATTCTTCTTCGACCGTCTAACACTTAGCCCTTCGTTGTTGGGATCCCGATGACTCACCGACTTGTTTTTTCTTGTGTGAGGGGTTTTTTTTTTTTTTTTGTTAGGGTTTGGTTAGGGTCAATGGAAAGAAACATTATTGTAAAGGGGCTTGTGTTTCGGGTATCCATTGTGTTTGTGAATCGGGTAAATCCCAACCGCCGGCCGCATATTGTTCGTATGAGTCGAACTCGAACGAGGGTGGGTAATCACCTCTTTGATCCATAATTTTTATAAAATTTGAAGTTGAAGAATATAAAATTTTGAGAGGAGAAGAATATTTTAAAGTGGTGGGGTTTGAAGTATAAAATATGGGGTTTATATAAGTTTAAAAGTAATTTTTATTTTTATTGGGTCTTTTTAGTATATAATTATAGAGTTACCGTTGGTTCTTTTGTTTACCAGAGTCAATTCCATAAAAGCTTCTATATTCCACCAACTAACCAACAATTTCATTAAGTTTTGCATGACAACAGCGTCGTTGCTAGCCCCAACTATTTTGCCCCAAGCCCGTACTTGCGCCATACTTTCGTGTTGTTCGTATGAGTCGAACTCGAACGAAGGTCGGTAATCAACTCTTTAAGCCATAATTTTATAAATTTGAAGTTGAAGAATATAAAAAGTTTGTGAGGAGAAGAAAATTGTTCGTATGGGGTTAGGTTAACAAAGCCCTGTGCTTTGTGATAACACGTAACATTTCTAAAGAAACTTATCGTAATTGATCTCTAATTTATATACAATTAAAAAACTACGTACTGTTGTTATGTTCATTTGTGTTCGTTTATGGTTTTTTCAACTATGTTTATTTGTGTTCGTTTAAGTTTGTTTGTTTATGTTCGTTTGTGTCCAATTACGTTCGTGAACTGTTCGTTTAGGTATTAAAAGAACAAACATGAACAAACACGAACATGCACATTTTCTTAGTTAACGAACATGAACAAAAAATGTGTTTTATTATATGTCCGTGTTTGTGTTTTCGTGTTCTGTTAAAGTTAAATGAACAATTTTCCTATATACATACACTTGCGTACAAGACAAATTATTTAGACCACCCATATAGTCGTGTATTATCTGAATCCTTCACTTATGAAGAAATAAAAGATTACACTAATGATGAAAAGACTTTTGAAAGGAGCCAAGAAACTCCAAGACATATTATAGGTAATAACTATGTGTATGCAATGGTTATCTTTTGGGTCATGATATGTTTTATTTTTTTGGTCATCGTATGTCTCAAGACATTTTACAACAGTTTTGGATCACTTTTTGTATGTGTAATTCAGAAAAGGGTGGCGACGTAGCTTGTTGCCCGTCTACTTTCTATTTTGATGTAACTTGGCAAGTTTTTTGGTGAAATATATTGTGACCAAAATTAACCTATAAAAAAATTACAAGACATGTTATCTACTCTTTGACCATTGTAAATTAGTAGTCAATTGTATTAGCTAATCGGGTAGCAAATTAGACATTACAAATAACATTTCTCATTAAAGACAGAGAAACCCGCCGTGAAGCGCGAGGAGCATTTATTAGGTATTGGTAAATTTACAAACCCTATAAATACTTTCCCAAGAGCGTTTAGATCAGGTTCTCTATCGCCACCCCTATAATTCAGCTAAATACATAAGATTTGTTCATTATTTTAAAAAAAACCACACACATCTCGTTCTACGTATCTATTCCTATTCAATTAAAAATATATATTTATATCTTTTCTTTCATTGACAACCACTCACAACTCACAAAATATACTAGAATAAGATATATGGAATTAACATTGTGGTAACTATCTAACTATATAATAAAAGAAACCAATGAATGGACACATGTTATTCATTGGAGTCATCTATTTTTTAACATTTTCCTCTCTCTCCTACTTAATTATAGATAATTAATGTTAATTAAAAGATAATTATAGAATTTAATTTAATATAAATATCGAGTATATCCGTTAGTTTTTTTAAAGATATGATTTTTTATTAGATTAATTCTAACCCGTGTAATAAACGAGCTTATATTATATATAGGGGTGCAAACGAGCCGAGCCGAGCCGAGCCCGAGCCCGACCAGGCTCGAGCTCGAGCTCGTTTAACATATGAAAGCTCGAGCTCGAGCTCGGCTCGATTCGAGCTTTATTTCTGAAGCTCGAGCTCGGCTCGAAGGTAATTTTTCAAGCTCGAGCTCGGCTCGGGCTCGACTTGTTTAGTATTTTTTTAATTAATTTATATTAATGATAATTATTATTATACATATAATTTAGTTATTTTTTATATTTATATAAATGGTAATTATTATTATATAAATATATGTTTAATATATTAATAAAAAATACATAAATAGAAAGCTCGATTAGGCTCGCGAGCCGGCTCGAGCTCGATAAGCGAAGCTCGGGCTTGTTTACTAAACGAGCTTGTTTTTAGACTCGGGCTCGAGCTCGAGCTCGTTTAAGCTCGGCTTGTTCGAGCTTTTTTTCGAGCCGAACTCGAGTAGCTCGCGAGTAGCTCGGCTCGTTTGAACCCTAGATTATATATAACAAACCACAATATATTATATTAGAAGACTTGCCATGTTACATACAGAAAAATGGTCAGAAAACCAATGTCAATAATCAATCAATATACTATTTCCTACCTATACAAATGCACGTGAGGGGAATAGTGCCACGCAGCTGCGTGACACTTCCCTATTAGACCAAACATTTTATCATTTTATATTCGTTTTAAAATTACGGTTTTGTCCTTTATTTAAAATAAAATTACGTTTTTACACTCATTTCAAAATAAAATTATCCGTCCTTTATTTAAAATAAGATTACGTTATTGCCCTCACAAAATAAAATTATGCTTTTGTCCCTCGCTCAAAATTACGATTTTGCCCTCGGTTCAAAATTATGATTTTATCCCCATATTACAATTACAATTTTAATTTTGGCCCCAGTTCAAAATAAATTTTTGATTTTGCCCCAAACTAAAAATGACGATTTCGCATTTTCGCCCCGTTTAAAAAATTATGATTTCGCCTTCAGTTTAAAATTATGTTTTTGCCCGGTTCAAAATAAAAGTATGCTTTTGCCCCCAATTCAAAATTACGATTTTGCCTCAGTTCAAAATTTTGATTTTGCCCCGGTTCAAATTAAAAATATTGTTTTGTCCCCAGCTTAAAATTACGATTTTGTCCTTAGTGCAATGTTATATTACGATTTTGTCTCTGGTTCAAATTTATAGTATTGTCATCACTTTAACTTTTGGCAAATTACGATTTTACCCAAGTTAACAAATACAACTTTGCCCTCAGTTCAAATTACAGTATTACTATCGTTTTAATTTTTTTAGCAAAACTATAAAGTGTTTTTTTAATTGGTTGACTCGATTTAATTTTTTCCATGTCAAGGAGCTGCCTAACACTCGCTCATTAATCTTGACAAACTGTAGTTTTGCTCTAAGCTCAGAACTACGGTCTTGTCATCGTTTTAGTTTTTTTCCTAACAAAACTATAATAATGTTTTCTTAATTGATTGAGAATTATTCGGCCATCGCCCCACAACGCGAGCGGGGCATCAACTAGTATATAACAAACCACAATATATTATATTATAAATCAGTTAACCCTAACACTAATATACAATACCTCTCAACCTAACCCAAGTAATAATATTAATTTTAGATTAAAAAAAAATCCAAAACTCTCCAACTCCTTTCAAGTAAATAAAAATATTATACTATCCAAGTATCCAATTTTCTCTATTGACAACCTGCATTCCTTCCTGGACCTCCATAATAAATATAATTCCCCCAAACATTATTTTTGCCAGCTTTTATATCATAACAATTTGGATGATCAGCCAATAAATGCAGATTTGTTAAAGGAAGCAAACTATTATCCCAATCTACAACCTGCAAGTTCCTAAAATATGCAGCTTTTCCAAAACCTTCATCTGCAAAATGACCACTGCCCATTTGTGTATTTGTGTGATAACCCCTTGATCTCGAGTTAACAACTTCCCCGCCGAATTGTACCATACTCGCTTCTTTTTGTAGATGAGTGAATAAAAACGACGGCCAGTAGCCGATTAGCACCCCGGATCCAAATTGTAGCCACCAATGTCCGTGTTTAGGGTCCTGTGTAAAAGAACAGAAAATGTCTAGTTTTAGTAAAGTTCGTGTAACGGATCAAAATTTGGTTCAGTGTGAAATGGGTCGTTTCTTTTAATACGGGTTGAAACGGTTAGAGTAGTTTCGGTTGAACAACAAATACTTGTTTTTTTCCATTTATTAATTTTTTTTGTAAGTACTTAGTGCTTTAATATTGATTAAGAAAATTTTACTACAAAATTAATCTATATTTTTTTTAAATAAAATGATTTGGGGGAATGGGTCAAACATTGAAAACTGTCCAAAGTGCATTTTTAATGCATATATGCTAAATGCCATATTTCAAAAATTATATCACTATACAAGTATTGTAAGATATGAGTTATTTCTATAAAATCATTGAATGAACAAAAAATGTGTCGGGTCTCGCACGGTCTTTCTGACCCGTAAATGACCCCTTTCAACGTAAACTCATTTGACCCGTTATAGCCAAACTATATCATTATATCAGTAGTGTAAAAATATGAGTTAGTTATACTTGTATAAAATAATAAAGATGGACAAAAAATGTGTCGGGTCAACCCGCACGATCCTTTTTGACCCGTACTAAAAACAACCCATTTTAACATAAACCTATTTGACCCGTTACCTAAGACACCCGACCCGCCCCCCTTGCCACCTCTAATGTTACCTATTGTGAAACAATGGCACCATAGCCCGCATAAGGCTTCTATTTTGTTTGTGTTACTTTCATTTATCAGTATTGTAACAGTTAAGATTTAGAAGTATCTGAGTAGAAAACAAACAAAACTCGAAGAAAAAGCCGAAACCGAGACGGTATCAACTTAGTAATAATCTATATAATATAACTACTTGACTAAAAGTTAAAGGGAGGTCTACACATGATGAAGAGAATCTTACAATTATATATTTCTTATGTTTGGCCTAAAAAAGATAAAATTAAAATTTGAAGATAAAAATGTTCATAAATTGTCAGACATTTTTTTCTAAAAAACCAGACAGGTTCTTGTTAATTTGGATTTTATTTATGTGTTAAGTTTTCTAAAAATACAGATAAAATTTATTTAGTATTTACCTTCCATATCATGACACCGATATCGAATTGTTTGCCGTTATAAGATGATCTAGGAGATATTGCTGCACCTATTGCAATCCGGTTATTTGTTTGAACAAATCCTGAGCATAGCAAGTTATAGCACCCTGTTGTTTGGTATGCATCCGTCTGTAAATAAATATCAAAATAATTTAGCCCTTTCTTTACACACGCATACACACATATATATATAGAAAATAGGAGTCAATTTCGACCTGTTTACTTATTCGGTTGATTTGGGTTGAAAGTCGACAATGCTAATTTTATTTCAGACATCTTTTTTTTAACCAAAGATTTAGATCATTAATGTAGTAATATTATTTTTTAATTATAACTAAAGCATAAGTAGTTAAATATTTGGAATATGTGGAGCTCAACCCAGGGGCGGTTCTTAGCTTGGGCCATACGGGTCCCTACCCCCCCCCCCCTCCCTGTTTTTTCGCTTCGTGGTGTAAAATTTACCAAAAATTCCAAAAAAGAAAATTATGTAGTGTAAAATACTGGATTTTGAGAGTCCAGCCCCGTTAGTTTATTGTAAACTAAGTTCAAGATCAAGATCTGCCAATGGCTCAACCCACAAAGCAACCACATCCTGATACTAAAAAATGACAAGTTTCAACCCGAATATCTGCTCTCGTCATCTCTAATGACAGGTTTGAAAGAAAAAAAACGTCGACGTTACTTACAGTCCAGTAAGTGAAGAATCTAGGATACCCATCTCCGTATAACTCCGGGCTAACCTGAGGAATCATGAATAGCTTGAAAATCACATTTCTGAGTATATTCAGAAGTATTATTTCATTTAATTTAAATTTTTGTAAAATAATTCTTGTCTTTGCTAAAATGTAAAAGTTAAAGAATGTTATCTGAATATATATATAGATATAGATATAGATAATTACCTGCCAACCAGCTTCTATGGTATTGAGATCATTACCAAATGAACCAGAAATGACCCATAACTGTGACAGACTAAACTCAGATGCATCTGTAACCTCAGGTGTCCATACATTCATGCTGGCCTTTGCTCCATAGTATTTATCTCCATTTACAAAAGCAACTGCATGCTATTATTCAAAATATTGCATCTCATTATCCTTTCAATTTCAGAAAAAAAAAATTAACAAAAAAGAAAAAAGTAACTCAATTTCTGTCACATCTTTTGTTCTATCTATATTGTAGGATTATATCGTATAACATAGGTACGGTGTCTCTATGTTATGCGATGTAAACCTAAAATGCGGAAAATTAAAGAGAAGAAAATAATATAACATATCTCAACTTAGACTATAGCATGTAGACTTGATGTCAACTTAGGGGTGTTTGGATGTGCATTTTGAAAGTATGTATAGTATTCAATTTTAAAATCTTTTAAATATAAATGACTATAATGAACACTTTTGTTGAAAAAATAGTCTTTTTTTGTTAATTGATATTTACATGGTAGTTTCATATACACATTTGAAAACTTACATAATATCATAGTTACTAAACTAAACAAAATTAGTATCATATACACAAATTCAAAATACATAATTTTTCATATTTACCAATTTCAAAAATCATTTATAATTCATAACATGATCATTACACTCTACTCTTCTATTTACATTCTGAACTCTCACAACTCACATCTTGATACAAGTTTTGAGTTTATAACAAGGGTATACATGCCTTCAATTTAAAATTGTATATATTTGACATTATATTTTTGTTGGATAAATATTGTATTATTATAACGAATTTAATAAGGGTATATGAAATTACCCTTTTATAAATTTGGTTAAAAGAAATGGTAAATAAGTACATTTCTACTATTTATTTATACCATAGATAACTGGATGTCCAATCCGATTATCCATACAATAAAAACGTGTGACCTCTAAGAACATTCACATTCGTTCTCATATCGTCATTTTTATAATTACACTAAAAATCACTGTATTTTTCTCTCTTTATTAATTTAATAATATTTGTATACCTTATCAGTACATTTTCTCTCTTCTCCACTTACGACGACTTTTAAAAAATATTAAAAATTTAACATGGGGTGAACAGTGTCCCAAATATACAGATGAACAGTAACATTTTCTCTATTTTTCACTCACAACCACTCAAAACCGTTTTTTTATAATATGTTGAACCCACGCACGTACAAATGTAGAATGAGATGTGAATGCTCTGAGTACCGAAGAGAAACATTTAGCACAACCCTTTTAAAACTCGTTCGGGTTATCATCAAAATTTTATAATCAGTTTCAAAACGCAAATCCAAACGGTTTCCACTTATTGTAAAAAAGACTAAACTAACCTCATGACCACCACTCATGGTATCATGCCTCACACCTCTAATCTTCCTCTTCCTTCCAAATCTTCTCAACGAACTTGCTCTTAACACATCATTTTCAGTAGTTCTTCTAATCGGAATCGTCCCTTTCGGGCAGAATTCGTTCGATTCGGCCCATAATTGAATCGTTTCGAGTCGTTCATCACTGGAGTTATACCCCTTTGGCCTCTCCACCGGTGGTTCCTGCATAATTCAACCCACCAAAAAAAAAAAAAACTTAAAATCTTCAAACAAAAATTAATTAACAAATCATATTAATATATAAATTTGTATAATTACACACCAATGGCCTCTGCCCTCTAAGTTTAGGATGATCAAATGCAGGTTGAAGATGAGAAACAACACAGTCAATAACATCACCATCAGGACTCTGTATCAACAAAAGTCAAAAAGTCAACAAAAGTATACAATAGTCAACAAAAGTCAAACTAGCAAAAATTCATCAACTTAATCAACCTGAATTGTCTTGACAAAACGCTTGTTGATCTTGTTCAAATGAAGTCTAACTCGGGTTAATCGTGTTTCGTTAATCCGAACCGATGATTCGACAACAAACATAGACAAGATCATCATAGTACATGCAAATATGAGGATAGTTGTAGGTTGTAAAGACATGTTTTCATGGGTATTTAAGAAACAATATTTGTGTGTTTGTTTGCTAGTAAGATATGATGATGAACAAGACAACAAGAGCAAGAAACAAATGGATTATTCTTTGTTTTTGGTGCATAGCTTCAAAGACAAGGTTTGGTGAGTTTAAAATGTAAATGTCATAGAAAAAAACACCAAGAAACACACACACACACACACTTTTTTTTTTTGGGGTTTTTTTTTCTCTCAAAAATCAAGATTCTTTGATCTTGTGCAGAGACACACAGAACCAGCTTACATTTACATTGCAGAAGTGGGGTTTTAAATCCATTAACAACACCCATGTAGTCAAATATTTTAAAAAGAAAAAAAAAATTACTTTTTTTTTTCTAAATGGCACCCACAATGTGTGTGTTAATGTGTGTCAGAGAGATTCCACTTTGGTGTCTACACACTGATGGTGGTGGAAAACACTCTGTAATAATAATGTGTAATTACCTTTCAAAAAAAATAATAAAATAATGTGTAATTAGGCATAGGCACTATTAGGCTTATAGAGTTATAGGTATAACGGAATCGTATGTGTATATGTATAGAGAAATGGAAAATTCATAACCAATTCTATTTTTTTAACTGCAAATTTCTTTAACCTATATTGTTCTCTTTGTGACTTAAACCTAAGATTTTTCTACTTAAACCTAGGTGTTTAAAGACTTTGACGTGGGGATGAGCATGGTACTGGTTTGGTACCGAAAAACGAAGAAAATAGGGACCGGTACGATATTGGTATTTACAAATGTTTTATCGGTACAAAAAAAGAGGAAAATGCACACATGTACCGAGTATACTTGGTACGGTACCGGTTCGGTACCGATACCCAATACCAAATGTCCATCCCTATTTTGTCTTTGTCAATGGACCACCACTCCATTTATACTAATGTAATTTATTAGTACGAGCAAAATTTTTGTCACAATCAGAAAATGATCCCTGAAAAACAACAGGTTTTTGGGTTGATTAACACGACGCATTTAAAAAACAGATCGTGTTGGGTTAACGCATTTTAAAAGAAAAGTCGGGTTTGGATTGACCTATATAAAAAACAGATTGACCCATTAAAAAAAAGTCGGGTTTGGATTGACCTAAATAAAAAACAGGTTGACTCACTAACCTCTTCAGGTTTTTTTTAACTTTATAAAAAAATTATTTGTTTTTATAAAGATACATTTCCATTTTCAATATTTAAAAAAAAAACAAACTTCATATCACTCATTCAATCTATCAACTCTAAATTATTTCCATTTTGTTTTTAAAAATCCTTTAAATTAATTATCTCAGGTAATATTATAATAATGCTAGTTTTGTCATGCCACGTTATTTATTTGTCACACTAACACTCGTCCAATTAAACACATTACTGATAATGTGCTTACACCCCAACAACCCACTTACAACTAGTTAACATGTTTGACTCAATTAAAAAAAATGTGTCTAACGGGTCGTGTTTAGGTTGACCTGAATTTGTGTATGTGGGATTAAGTAAAAATATTTGACACGAATAATAATATAGGTCGGGTTTTGGTTGCAAATTCAAGTAACTTTCAAGTCCAGCTTCGCTCGGGCTTGACTAATTTGTTATTTATTAATTAAAGTTATATACGTATAAAATTATTTACATATACATTGACAATAATAGTTTTTATATAATATAATTTATTAGAAGCTAAATACGTAGTTATGTTTCATATTTTTTGTTAAGATTCTGATATAAATTCATTGAAAACGAAGTTATTTTTAAAATAAATTGTTTTATTTATATCATAAATTATATCGGGTACTAGTACTGTACCGATATCGCTAAACCGAATTGAGCTGTCCGGACTACTGAACTAGTAATGTACCGCGCTATAATTGGTACGGTGTTCGATTTGTATTTGTAATTATTTTCTATTTTCGTATTTTCGGTACTAGTACCGAATTATTTTTCTTTGTTAACACTCAGATTGAAAACAGAAATAAAGACAAAGTTACAATTAAGATAAAATGTTCTTTTTTGTATGATACACTATACGGAGTACCGAATCGATATTGATTGAACTATCGAATTGGTTTTTGCACTACAAGTACCTGACGTGTTTATGCGTATACTGAGACCCTGTTGCACCATGCACGTTTACTAAACAACTTTAGTTTAAGGCTTGATCTTGATTCGGGTTTTAATTTGTTGATCTTGAATAGCTTACGAAGGACTTAACTCATTTACACTGTGAAAAAAGTTTTGCATATAAAAACATTTTTCGTGAAGAATAGATATATGAAAAATGTTCATATGTTATTGAAACAAGTATACAAATTATATATGTGATTGCAATAGATTTAATCTTAGTTATTAAAAAAGAGTGAGATAATGAGGTAATAACTCATATTTGTGTACATTAAAATTTATATCATAAAATGTTTGGGATTGCTTTTGCAAACATGTTATTCGACTGTGTAATCATTTTTAAGTGAAGGAAATACGACATTCATCATCTAGTTAGTATAGAGATATAGAGTGGGGTTCTAGAGTGAACACTAGTGTATTTGCGAACTGGGTGAACAAATCCTGACCATTGATTTACACACGTGTATGGCTGAGATTTTATCATCAAATCGTAAAATACACTAGTGTATTTTATCATCAAATATTGGCCATTGATTTACACACGTGTATGGCCAGGATTAGTTCGCTCAGTTCGCAAATACATTTGTGCTCACTCTTGAACCTAATCCTAGAGATATAAAGGTAGTTTGAGATGTGTTTATGTATAAATGAACAATTAACTTGTTAATCATAATACTTGTTATTTCTTAAATACTTCAATATATTAACATTAACAATATATAAACAATTAACTTTTTATGATATCAAATAGTGAAGTCACAAGGTGTTTTATTCCAACTAGTTCTCTAGTTGTAATCATCTCATACCATGTTCACAATGCAATTCTCAAGCACACTTTTACCAAACACTATAGATATAATATAACCTTTTCAATTTATAATTTACTTGACATTTAGACCCTTACACGAAATATCATTTTCCCAAAAAAAAAAAAAAGTTTTCCATCATGTATAGCTAAACTTTTTTGCGTATGTATCATATCCCATATTTAAACAACTAATTATTGATTATTGTAACTTGAAACATGTAAAACGCTTTCAAACATTATGTTTTTACTCCGTTCTACTATGTTTTTGCTCCGTTCTACTATGTTTTTAATCCGTTGTACTTTACTTAAATAGCTAAATATTTGACGAAGCTATCTCTTATAATCACTTCAAACATACGCATGTTCAAACCGTCCTCCTACGACGTACAATTAGGTAATTGCATTCACTCAATAATAGAAATGCATTTAAATCGGTTGGTGTAAAAAAAGTTAAAAGTACTTGAAAGAAACACAAAATTGAAGGAAAAAAGTAATTGTGATTTCCCCAATTTGATGCTAACATGATTTTGGTCACTTCATTTTTGATAGTCCAATATGGTATTAAATAGTGAAGATCATAAATTAGGGCCCTAAGAGTGGGGTGGGGTGGGGTGGGTGAGTGGGGTGCTAGTTTGATTTGAAAGTGTAAATTCCAACCTAGCACGCCTATGAGTTTTCAAGTACTATTTTTTCATGTGGATTTGACTCCTCCTCAAGGTGTGCAATAGTACTCCCACACTTTTTTTACCTTCAAGGATACACCCTACTATATTGTATTATCCCCTCTTTTAGGGGAGGGGTGGTTCACTAGTGATAGAAACTATCACTCACATTGTCCAATAAGATCGTGTAAGATTAAATATATTATGATTTAATATTTAATCTAGTAGCCATATAATCATTTACATTATATGGATCAAAATATATAACAACCTATTAAATAATTAGTTGGTAATTGTTGATGGACCATATTACCCTTATTAACTAATTAGGTTTCCTCCTGGGTGCTTATATAAGGAGAATTATGTGGAGGTTAGAGGGTTAGACAGTTTCACAATCAGACAAACCCCATAAGCCTAACATCATAATTTCGTCCTCCCTCTCCAATAGCCGATATCCCTTTTCGGTTTCTCTTAGCCACCATCATCAGTCAGCACCCTAAGGAGGAACCAGACCAAGATGACAATCATGTCGACCTTAATGGCTGCGTCTCCATGCTGGATTCTCTGCTAACCTGTGCTGATGCAATCAAAGGTATGTTTTCATGTTTTCCTTTATGTTTAAAACAGAACTGAACCAACAGATCGTGCCATGTCATCAACGAAATTTCTATCACTAGTGATAGAAATGTAGGGGGTGGTATCACTAGTGATGAAATTCTATCACTCCCAATTTTTTTAATTTTCATTAATTTTTAAATTTTTTATTTTAAATTAGAAATTAACAATAAAACACTAAAATTAAAAATTTCATTAAATTAAAAAAAAATTACATAGGAAAATAAAAAAACAACTAAAATTGGGAAAAAAAAAATAAACTAAAGTGGCATCTCCCAACCCCACTTTGCTAAAATTTCGCGCTTTTGTTGAATGACAACTGACTTAAACGGTTCGTCGAGATGGTCGTGCTTTTCACACAAGATTTTTAAATCATTTTGTCTTTCAATCGTCTTCAAGTGATCCTTGTACGCCTGCTCGCGTTCAATTTTTAGGGACAAAATTGTTTCTTTTCTTTGCTCGGCCTTCTTGAATTGGGTCATTTTCTCCTCTTCGATTCTGGAGATCGACTCCGCCACCACCTCCTTCCCTTTGGTTGACGATTCACCACCTCTCCTGCGTCGTGGCCTTGTAGGTGTAACTTCTTCAAGGGGGTCGTTAACGGGTTGATCGGGTTCGTCAAGGGGGTCGTCGTTTAAGTTCATTTGGGGCAAGTTATCCGACGCGGAAGTCGTGTAGTTCCCCGAATCGGATGTTTTTGATCTTTTACCTCCTCGTTTTTTTGGAGCCGTAGGACCATGCTTGTCAACCAACTCAACGGGGACCCACTTCGGGTGATTTCTCGCAACTTCCCATGCCTTCACGTGTGGAAAAGTCCTCTTGCTATAGACTTCGCAATACATTTCGGTTGCTTGTTGCATGATTGTCGCCTCGCTCGCTCCACTTTGTGGGTTTCGGTTCTACAAAATATATAAAAGGTTATGTTTATTTTTTTTTAAAATAAACTGTTTTCTGTTTTTTTTTTTAAATAAA
The DNA here is from genome assembly GCA_030545235.1 of Helianthus tuberosus. NCBI lineage: Eukaryota > Viridiplantae > Streptophyta > Magnoliopsida > Asterales > Asteraceae > Helianthus > Helianthus tuberosus. The sequence continues at coordinate 171,143,744 of CM060358.1, read as the reverse complement.
CTGTTTTCTGTTTTTTTTTAAACTGTTTCTGTTTTTTTTTTTTTAACTGTTCTGTTTTATTTTTTTTAAAACTGTTCTGTTTTATTTTTTTTTAAAACTGTTCTGTTTTATTTTTTTTTAAAACTGTTCTGTTTTTTTTTTAAAAACTGTTTCTGTTATTTTTTTAAAAACTGTTTCTGTTTTTTTTTTTTTAAACTAATATGTTTTTTTTAATGAAAAAAGATTAAAACTTTAATAAAAAACGTACCTTTTGAATGAAACAAGCGTTGAACTTACTAATTTTCCCATTCAAATCCGTCCACTTCGACGTCATTTGGTCCATGTTTCGTATCTTTGCACCGGGAAGTTGCCTAAAATGTTTAATGACCCGTCTCCAAAACGCATCCTTTTTTTGCTCGTTGGCATGTTTCCTGTTCTCCGAGATGTGCAAATACGCCTGCGTCAAGGACACCTCCTCCTCGCTCGTCCAAGGTTGTCGGCCGGTTTGGACGATTTCGTGAACGGCATCATTTTCTTCTTCTTCATCTTCCTCTTCTTCGACCGGTTGTTCTTGATCGTAATCATCATCATCGTCGTCAAGACTTTGTTGTGGTTCACGATACGCGGTTGCAAATTGATGGATGAGGGTGTTGTCTTGTAGTGGGTCGAGTTGGTGGGGTTGGGTTTGAAAGTTTGGAAATTGGTGAGGTTGAAACGGTGGAACGAACGGTTGGTTTTGGTACGTTTGCGATTGAAAGGGTGGATATTGTTGGGTTTGAAAGGGTGGATATTGTTGGGTATGAAAGGGTGGGACTTGGTCGGGTTCGTCTTGCGACCTAAAGCGCGTCGGCTCGCCAAGATTCGCTCGAACCTTGGGTCTCACGGGATTTTTCTTCGTACCTGAACCTCTTTTTTTCGAACCCACACCTCTCTTGCTTGAACCTTCCATGTTTCTTGTAAAAATATTTGGAGAGTTTGCTGATTTTTTGAATTGAGTTTGAGATAAATTTCTTTTTTTTTTTAATTGAGTTTGAGAATTTGTTGTTTGAGATAAATGTTTGAGATGAGGATTTATAAATAAAAGGTTTCAAACGGTCAAAATATCACAAACGGTCAAAAACCCAACGTTCCAATTTCAAAACTCAACGCGTGATGTGATTAACGCGTTCAAAACTCAACGCGTTATTAAACCACCGGCGGCGGTGTTCCGTGAACTTTCAACGCGTTTTGGGGTGGTATAACGGACCACCCCGTCCCCCCTATATAAAGGTAGAATGAAAATCAAAGTAAGCCGGAGTAATTTGTTTTTTTTATAAGCGGCTCGATTGGTTTAAGCTACATTTAAACTATGTATAATGGTGTGGTTGGCGGTTTGCGAAACATTGTGATCGGCTAGGTAAAACCCAATCGTTATATTTACATAATTTGAAAAGCATAAAATAAATATGTAACTAGTTTTATTAAACATAACCCAACGGTTGTTTTTATAAGTACACCATTATATTTGTTTCCAGTTAATTGTTAAGTTTTAGCTATCAATTATTAACATAAAAACCAGTTGTTACGTTTTAGCTATCAATTATTAACATAAAAACCGTTAACTATTGGTATGTGAATAATACATTAACCATCAAAAGTGAATGTTAGCTTGCCAACACATGGTGAGCATTTTCTATTTTACCCCACATCCTCATCTTGTCTTGTCTAGATATCATTTTAATTTTTTTTAAGTAAAGTATAATTTGTGTCTCTTAGGTATCCGGACTGAATCACACTGAGTTTCTGCAGCGAGTTTTTGGAAGCCTAAGTATCTCCGTTAAGATTTCGTTAGTTTAAGCATTAGGTCAAAGAGTATTTTGATAATCTCACTATACTTGAAAAAAAAAATCAATCAAACCCACGTTCAAAAACAAGTTTAATTAAGAATAAACCCCCAAATTAAAACGAACTACACATTTTCAATCAAACCCACTCTCACATTTTCAATCAATAAACACCCTAATTTCTAATCTTCATCCTCATCTTCAACGAAGTGCAACAACTTCAGATCTCCTCTTTCTTTTTCTTTTTCTTCTTATTCTTCATCTTCTTCACCTGCAAATCACCACCACTTTAATGGCAATGTTGGGTTATATGAGATCCTTGATGATGAAAGCCAAAACCCAGAGGAATCATATTCCCTGTCTAATGAAATAAATTGAAGTACATTTATTGGTCCAGAAGTTTCTCCCTTGAAGGCTTCCCAAAACAAGTGCCAAAATTATTGGTACAAAACTATTGCCTTCAATAATAGAGAATAAAAGAACACGTGTTGGAATGTCAAAGTGCTAGCCAACAGTCAAGTCAACAAAAGTCAAGACAGGAGACTAGAAGATCAAGTCAACAAGTTAAAGACCAGAAGTTCTGGATTCCTAGAAGTGTTGGTTGACACCAGCAGTTTTAGAGTATCCAATTGTTTTCTCTATATGACACTAGAAGCAGTAGTTCAATGCAACATTGTAACGACCCATCAGTTTTACTAACTGCTGGCACTTACATCATTTAATAAGTTGTTAGGGGTCGCTTTTATGGTGACGTCACCAGCAGTTTTCTTCTTCTATATAATTAGTTCTTTGTATTCACTGTAATGTAACACTTAGAGCCAAAAGGCATAAGAACTAAATGAGAGAGTGTTTACCTACTGAGAGGGGGTACCTTTGTACCTTGTGATTGTATTACATCATAACTGAATTCAATATGAAATCATTTTGCAATCATTCCCAAATCCAGTTGTGTTAGACTGATGTGTTTATTTTAAATGTTTGATTAAATTCTAAATTTGTTCAAATGTTCTATCAAAAACACACACTCTCAGATCGAACAAGCAGCAAGGTGGAGCTACAAATCTTAACCTGCAAATCACCACCACTTCATCATCTTATGTGCAAGTGTTCAGATCTTAACCTAGTTGACTTTGATTGGTTAAATTAGTAGTTGATTGTGTTATGTGTGGTGAGTTGGGTAGGTGATTGAACTATTTATTTGAGTAGGAATTGGTTTCATGTTTGTTGTTGAAACGGATTTGTGATAAGTGAATAGTTGAATTAGGAGTTGAGTTTGAGGAATTGATTATTGGGTGTTGGTGATTGTGGTGGTAATGGGCTTTCCGAAGATGTCCTCGGAGATGCCTTCAAGTTCGGCTGTAGGGTGGTTGTAGTAAGATAATATTGATGGTATTGATGAGGAAGATGATTGGGGTTGCCGGGGATGAACATAGTTGCGGTGATGGGGATGGTGGTGGAGAGTTGGTAGAGGGCGTCGTGACAGGGAAAGACATAGAGGGGTGGTGGATTTAGAGATGTTTGAACGATTGTCTTGCTTTCTCACACACTATGTGTGTTCTTGGTGTATTTTGAAGATGATGATGATGACAATTTTATTTTGTATAATAATAAGGATAAGGGGTAAAAAAAGACTTTTTACATTGAGGATAAGGGACAAAATGGTCTTATCAGTGAACCTAACTAACAGAGTTAGCATCAGGGACTCAGAGTGTAGCGCTTTTCAGAGTACAGGGACTCAGGCTTTCAAAATCTCACTGCATGGACTCAATATGACTCCGTCCGGAAACCTTGGAGACGCAAATTACACTTTACTCACTTTTTTATTTATTTTTAAATTTAAAAAAAATCCAACTTCTTTTATAAAATATAAGTTAGACAAATCTTATTTTTTTGAAATAATTTCTTTTAACACTTAAAAAAATCCTCCACGAAGTGGCCTTCAAAATCACGATCACCTTGGCTTCTGAGCGTCTGAAAAAACCTGAGTTTGACGAGAATACCCGAAAACATACGGACCAGGTATTGGGACATGTATTCGGGTATTGGACTAAAAAAAATCTTGGGTATGAGACAGGTATGGAATTAGGTGATACCCAGCGCGATTACCTAAAACTATATACCTGTTAACCCGAACCATGTACTTGAGTTATAGAGCCAAAATCTTTTTATTTTATTATTAACTATCTTCCAATTACCATTGTATAGTTATACTTCATTATAGTAACTTCACTACAAATGTAATATATATATATATATATATATATATATATATATTGTAGTGTCATGATTTATGTTTGTATGCTACTAGATACAAAATCAGGATGCAGGGTATATCGTCCATCTATCAGACATGGTATAATGATGAATGCAAAATTAATGGCATATATGTTGGCAATGTCGTAATTATGAGAAGATTTTTTGGATATGAAAACTCCCCATGTCGTCAAGTGGTGATCGTCATCGTCTAAAATATGGTTAGGATTTCAATCAGACGTTACAAGGGTCTTGAGGGTTTTGATCAATGATTAATTGCGAGGATTTTTTGTTGGCGATCCATGATTAGAAGTGGTGCTTGTCATCGTATAAAAGATTATTGGAATTTCCGTTGGTGGTTATAGGGTCGTGTAATCGCAACAAGAGTAATCAGAAGGTTTTTTAATCGCGAGGGTTTTTAATGGTTTAATCAGTGATGGGTTTTTAGGAAATCCAAAGGGGGTTATAAGATTACCCCAAATACCCTCATGTGCCTCTCGTGTGACTCTAACTTAACAGGGCATACTAACTTTCGTTAGTCTAAAGGACCAAGGGTGCAACAAAACACGTAGATTAAGGTTGTCCAATGTAATTAGTAAATATAAAGGCTAACTGTTGATTAGTTATAAACATAAAGGTCCTTTTCTATAATTTACTCTAACCTATTTGCATATTGTGACCAAGATGTAACTAGTAATAAGCCTAGCGCGCGTACATCACATAAATCGAATGGATTATACCAAACGTTATGTAATACATCCACCGTATGAAAACGCGTGTTTCGACGTATCCGATATAACTCAATGTAACATATATAAGCTTTGCAGTGGGATCAAAAAGTAAATCGAATTTATACCGTATAAAAGAAAGGAATCAAACCCGGGTTAACTCGTTTATTGGGCTTCCTCCTAACCACTACACCACCCTTACCTTTGCATCAAGACTTAGCGACATCAAAACGTTTTGATGTATAAAATATCACATTACATTTGTTTATAAATCATTCTTTGGTAAATATATATTTTTAAACAAAGATGAATTTGACTTTCATAAAATTCAGGTTTAACTTGTCAATTTGAACCACTTAGACGTGATAATCACGAGATGTAAATGAAGGGTTTTATTCCCTATATTATGAAGACTGTTTGGGTAAATTTAATTTGAAAGTGGTTGACCAAAGTGACCCGAACTAAAGGTCAAACAGAATGGTCAAACTGTTTGAAACAAACGACACTCGGTTGGAATTAAGCTACGAAACTAATTTCAAATGAAAGAGCTTTTAAAAAACGGACTCACCAACTTTAGATGGCGATTCCAAAAAACCAAAGAAGAAGCTCGGAGAAGAAAAAGAGCAAGAAACTCATACAAGACTTTTAAAGGGAAGTGTGTTTGTTTTGAGTTTGGGATGAAGATTATGAGTTCAATGTTGCTATATATAGCAAATTGAGGTTGCCTAAGCTTTGGACAAGTGTCCAAAGGTACTTAGGATGAGGATTAGTGTCCCCATAGGTGTCACAACCGGAGAAGAAGGTGGCAGGGAGGTGAAAGGTGACAAAATATGGTGAAAATGTTGCTGCCATCGAAGTTTCTGATGTCTGACACCCCTTGCGGACCGCAAGGGAAATCCCATATGGTCCGCAACATGTCATGCAGAACTGAAATTTGGTTTTTGACATTTCAGGCCCCTCAACTTCTTATTTTGATTCTTTGACAATTCTAAGTCCTCAATTTTTAACTTAGTTAATTATGTGGAAGGATCAATTTGAAATTAGTTTCGTAGCTTAATTCCACATAATTTAGTAGAGAGACTAATAAGTATGTTTCTTTGTTTAATAATTAAATTGGCTTATTGATTATTTTTTACATCCGATAACAAATTAAGTCTAATTTTTTTTTTTTAAATACAACTTCAGTAAAATAAACTTCCGACCTAAACGGGCAAAAGACCAATGCAAAACAACACCCCGACCCAAACGGGCAAAGAGCCAAATTAAGTCTAAATAAGTTGTATCACATGGTGACGGCATAAGTTGAATATAAATTCGAAGTGGTTGTTGTGCAAATGGATGGTGACGACTTACGAAGAAACCCAATAATTTTCTCACCATCTTTGATACTAAATATAATGGGTTGCATAAAATAAGGTAGAAATCTAAACTGAAATTCATTTTATTTATGGGAAGAACATGATAAATCTGAGTGAATATCGAAAAGTAAACTCTACATCTTGAGTATTAATCTTTCATTTAACTTTCTTTTTAATTCTCGTTATATCTATTATGTACCATGTATGAAAACATCATACGGTTCTCATAATTCCCTATTCAAAATTGGTAATACGTATATACACAATTCGGGAAATGAAAATGATTTGCCCATGATATTATAGCCTAGTGACATCTGTGGTGTGAAATAAGGCTTAATACCATTAGGTCCTGGGTAGAGATGGCAATCGAACCCGAACCCGATGGGTAAATCCAAAACCCGACACATCTGGGACGGGTTTGGGACTAGTTTTTTTATTTTTTTTCACGGGTTTGGGATGGGTTTGGGATTTGGTGATATAGCCGTTTACCCGACCCAATTACCCGATAAAGTAAACCCGTTTACCCGATTGTATACCCGATATAATTTCTTTTATATTTTTAAATATGTAAATATATAATACATCTTTTTTTCTTTACACATATGTATTTTATCTCGTATGCATTATAGTTATTTGATTTATTTAGTGATAAAACTAAATGTAACTGATTAGTAGTTACCCGATGGGTTTTGGGTCGGGTATACCCAACACGTAAACTTTTTAAAATTAATGGGTTACCCGAAACCCGTGGGTATACCCGATACCCGATGGGTATTTACCCGCTAGAAATCCGACGGGTTTTGTGACAGGTTTGGGTCAAGCATATCTAATCGGGTTTGGGGTTGTGATTACCTAAACCCGACCCATTGCTATCCCTAGACCTGAGTTTGATTTCCAGGGGGTTTTCAAGATTTATTAGGTTTCCTCCTGAATTGATGTATAGACATTATTGTCTAGTAAAAATGAATATGATCAGGTGATTTCGCTAGTGACACGATGAAACTCCAGGATTCTCTCAAGTGATTAAGAAAAGAAGTGATTACCGATTGAATCGAATAAGTCGGTACAGAACTAAGCGTGAAGCTCCGGAGGTTTGGTTTGCTTCAAGTCGTCTGGCACCACTCTATTGACATATCATTACATATCTTCTTGTTCCATTCTCTTTTGTCGCTTTTTAAAGAAAAAAAATATTTTATTTGGTAACTCATTGAGTGGTCATCTTCAAGGATGGCCTCGTGTAATATTTTTTTGAGATAACTGCTTTAGTCTCCCACTCCAATTGTTTTATTAGTTTATCATTACACTAGCTTATATACTCGTGTTAATGCATATAAAAAAAACTTCATAACTAATATATTTTTATTGGACGATTCAAATGAGAGGAATTTTTTTAAGAATTGAAGAAACGATGATTAGAATTGACCGGAGTCAATCAAATCAGGGGTTTAGTCTCCGCATAAAAGGGTTAATCTTCTCGTCGATTCGGGGGTTTGGCTAGTTTCCTTCTCCGATGATCACTGCAAAACAGAAAGTCGTTAGACTCGCCACGGGGAGAAAGGGGGTTCTCTCCGTGACCACCCTCCGGCATGAGAATAAGTACGGTGATCTCGAGGAAGAAGATGAAGTAATAAAATGAGAGTGAAGTGAAGTAACTTGTGAGATCATACCTGCAACGTCTTATTTATAGCCGGTTTTTGGCGGGAAACTGGTGCGAATGAGATATTAACGGAAAGTGCTTTTCCGTTTGTTAGTTATTTTTCCTTTCGTGAAGGCATACGGATCGTGAGTCTTGATCAACGGTGGGGGAATTGCCATGTGGAAAGTGGTTTGGGGTAGATCCTTCTCCAAGTTAGCGTCATCGTTGTGATTTAGATGAGTGTCTAGGATTATGCCACGTCATCTTCGGTTATAACTGAATGGCCATGCATGATGAGAATTTAGGGCTTTCTAAAAGATCTATAGTTGTAAACCGTTACGCCCTTGCCACGTGTTCATCTTGTTGTAACAGAAAAGATACCTTTGTTCAAGTCTTGATTTCAGGCGCGCGGAGATGTTCAGGAGTTTGTGTCTTCAAACCTAACTGTACCTTTGCACAGGCCCGCGCAAGGGTGTTAGTTGAATGTTTGTTTCCCCTTTTCTCCAGCGTGTGGTTATCGAAGACTGTTTTCTTCCACATCTTGTTTAGACGTTGCGCAGCCGCGCACAGTCTTGTTAAAGATGTTCTTGGAATAAGGCTATGGTATGGCCCTGTGTGTCTGCGCAAGGTTTTTGGGATCATACCCCTTCAAGAAAAAAAAAAGAAGAAATTTTAACCAACAAGAATGCTTCATTTTACTTTATTTAATTTTTGCATTTAATATTAGTATAAGCTTATATTGGTAAACTTAGATAGATCATTAATTGGTAGTCTTTCTTTTTTATGGCTAATTACATTAATTTTGTAACTTATTTTAAAAAAAAATTATTCAAAGAATAAAAAAACAATTATTTAAAGTGTATGATGAATTACGAGCTGTGTAGGATAAATCACAAGCTGTGTAGGATAAATTTCAATATGTGTTGGATAAATTTCAAAATGTGTAGAATAAATTTTGATGTGTGTATGCAAAAAATTTAGTGTGGGGGATGATAGCCTTTATGACTAATTAATTAGTCAAATATAATAAGAAATGAGATGAGAGAAAAACAATTTAATGTTTTACAATTGTACCATTTGTTCTTTTTTTTCTCAATTTAATTTTCTTCTCAAACATCTCCCTATATTTTTATTATTTAACAGTTGACACAACTAACTTAAATTTATCACAAAAATCGGCCTATGTTAACTAGTAGCATTTACATACCATAATAGCATGTGTTTTATACGGTTTGAATATTGAAAAAATATGTAATACACAAATATATATATATATGGTCAGGATTTAGAGAGAACGGTGAGAACGATTTTGGAGTTGACATGTGGCATTGATGCTAAATTACACTAATGGGTAATATTGTTAAAAAAACCCACACACATGAACTGGGTGTTCAAATAAAACGCCATAAAAACACCAAATTCAGAAAAACTCCATGAAAATACCCAGTTAAAATGCCATAAAACACTCCTTTCCAAGCTTTCTCAGATCTATGGCGTCTAATGTGGATTCTATTCGACAAAGTAATATTTGATGACCTTTCATATTTTTGTTCCAGCAAATCATGCAACACATATACAACATATATGTCATTTTGTTTTTTTATGCTTGTTTCATTTTTTTTTTCAAATCAATATTTCATAATGTGTTGTATGTTTTCAATGACGTTGTTCATGTATCCAATTTATTCGCGTTTTCATTGGTAGTTAAACAATTAGTAAGAACTGATAATTGGAGTTTTTATTATTAAACATCAATTTTGTTAACTATGGCGTTTTCATTATCACGTTATATTTGTTAATTATTCATGTTGTTAATTGTTTTTAGTTATTCATCTCATGGCGTTTTGATTATTACGTTGCATTAATATTTGTTAATTCATCATATTTGTTAATCAATCAAGTTTATGGTGTGTGTATTATGGCGTTTTTATTATGGTGTTTTCAAATTATGTGTTTATTATGTCTTGTTTATTATTCAATTAATGGCGTTTTCATCTATAATGTTATCAGGAGACGTTTTCTATTTTTAAGGGCGTTTTTCTGAAATTTGTTCCTCACTGTGTTTTCTCAGACAAAGGTGTTTCCTCGAATGAAAGGTTTTGCCCCAAAACTGGTTTACAATTTATCATTCCTGATGTTAGTGAAAAATAAAGCCTAGAAAGGACATGATATTCACAAGCTTCGATGATTGTTATTCAATGTATGTTACGTATGCCATGGCTTGTGGTTTTTTAGTCAGGAAAGGGACTGAAAGGATAAACGCCAAAGGTGTAAGACATATTAAGTATTACATGTGTACGAGAGCTAGGGTATATAAGGACAAGAAAGTTGATACGTTAGACCCCAATCAAAAGGAACGGTTAGTGCGATCCAACTTTTCAAAGAGGACTGATTGTGGTGCACTGTTATGTGTAATTTTTGAGGCTGGATCATGGAAGGTCTATAAGTTTGTTGAGGAGCACAACCATGATCTCGTTGAACGTCCTGATAAGCATTTTCTTCCAACTGAACGACACTTCACTCAGCTCCAGAAGCATGTTATACACATCATGTCTAAGTTGAATTTGGGTCCAGTTAAGGCGTTTAATGTTATGAAGACTTGTTTTGGCGGTTTTGAACACGTGGGTGCAAGTAAAGTTGAATTTAAGAACTACAAGAGGCAAATTAATTTGTTTATAGGGGAATACGACCTGAGATGGTTGTGAGACATTTGGATGAAAAAAAAAAAAACAGTCCCAGCCTAATTTCTTGTACGATTCCTTCACATTGGATGAAAAAAACAGTCCCAGCCTAATTTCTCGTACGATTACTTCACAGACAAGGAGTATCATTTGAAGGAACTTTTTTGGTGTGATGATCAAGCCAAACGTAATTACCACGTGTTTGGTGATGTGATTTCGTTTGACGCCACGTATCGTTCCAACAAGTAATATTTTATAATTCAGTTTTTTTGTTATGTTCTTTTGGCGTTTTCACTGGTTACATGCATTGGCGTTTTATGAGTTTACATGCAATGGCGTTTTATGAGTTTACATGCAATGGCGTTTTTATTATCGTTTCATTTCTCATGGCGTTTTCATATGCAGATACGCTATGGTGTTTGTACCGTTCACTGGTATAGACAATCACCACTGCAATGTTACATTTGGTGCTGCATTATTGGCGTCAGAAATTGTTGATACGTATATTTGGTTGTTGTGAGTTTTTCTATAAGCTGTTGGTTCTCAACCAAAAGTTGTTGTCACTGACCAAGATCCAGCAATGAAGAAGTCTATTTCTGCTGTATTTGTTGACACGAGGCATCGGTTATGCATGTGGCATGTGATGCATAAACTTTCTTTGAAGGTTGATTTCCTTATTTTTTATGTTTGGCGTTTTAAGATATATGGCATTCTGTACCTCGTTACTGTTTTTCATGTAAGTTTGTATGTGTGTAATATATATATGTTTTTTTGCATGGCGTTTTTGTGTTATACATAGGTTGGTGTTAGGCTATGCAATCCCACCAATTTCAAAGAACGTATTTGTGGTGTTGTGTGGACGGATATTCTTACACCCGAAGAGTTTGAATCAGAATGGGAAGTGGTTATCGGAGAGTTCAATTTAGCAGATAATGACTGGCTCTTTGATATTTTTGCACTCAAGGAATCTTGAATCCCTGCATACTATAGAATGGAAGAGTTGTCGGGCCTTATGCGAACGACATCGAGGTCAGAGAGTGAGAATCATTTTTTTGGTCAAGTGTGCAATTCAAAAGCTACTCTGGTTGAGTTCATGACTCATTACGAAACTGCAATAGAAGCACAGCGTCACACGCACCGGAAAAATGATCATGAATCTCGATACAAACGCCCCTAGTTGAGGAGTAATTACCAAGTGTTGGAGGGCCAAGCTGCTGACATATACACGAAAAATATTTTTTGTGACGTTCAAGCTGAGCTAATCGGAATTACGGACTGCATAAATCAACGTTACGAAGATCAACCCGATGGGTTTGTTAATTTTACATAAATGATTTCCAGCAGCCTTGTACATCCTTATTTGAGGTAAACAATAGCGTTTTTGTTTTTTTTATATGGTGTTTTCTGTATATGGCGTTTATTATAACATTTAATTTGTTTATTTATCCATTTGTGTTTTTTTATACAAACATTCTCTGCATGGCGTTATAGAGATATTGTTTTTGGCATTTTTTCAGGTAATGTACCGTAAGTCTGATTGCACATGCAGTTGCTCATGCAGTCGTTTTGAGCAGTTTGGTTTGCTATGTAGACATATATTTTATGTTTTGAGAAGTTTGGACATTAGGGAATTTCCGAAACAATACATTTTGAATAGATGGCGTAAAGAGGCTTCCCCAAACTGCTCTTCTGAATACTCAATTAGTCGTGAATATATGGAACAACCAATTTCACAACGCTAACTCAATTTCACTCAAATTCTCCTTCACCAATCAACCACCCATGTAACAAACTTTAATATGGAACAACCAATCACCGGAAAAAAGTGATAGCAATCACCGGTTGAGTGCAAACCACTAAAAACCACCACTGTACCCAAATCTTAAGAACCTTAACTGATTACCGTCGTCGCCGCCTGTTAACGTCTCGCTTAAAAACCCTAACCATTGTCACCTTCTCTAATGTCGCTGTTGTCACCCACAAAATACGCTTGAATATACCAGATCTGGTTTCTCTCTACCTTTTCTGCTTTCTCTCTATAATCTCAGACACTATATGTTTCTTGTAGAAAACGGTGAATGAAGTTGAAGATATAGAGATAAAACACGAGCTGAAAATTGTTTTCTGATGAAGATGAAAAAACCTTAATTGTTTTTGAATTTTCTATTGTAATCCGAGTGTAAATCCTTGATCTCAATTTCTGATAAACATAAAAAACGAGCAGAAAAGAAATTAATTTGTGTAATCACAAATTTTTATATAGTTTTGCTTGCTTTTGAATCTCTGTTTTGTGATGATACTGCTTTCGGATTTGTAATTAAAAATGTTTTGTATGTTGAGAAAGAGAACTGAGATTGAGATATTAGTTTGTGTTTTTTTTTTTGTTTAAATATTTTTAAAATATACTGGTAAAATTACTAACGTACCCACATGTGCAGAGCACATGCCTGACTTAACTAAAATTTTTAACCAGGTTAGGGCCAAAGGACCTATGGTGTAATGGGTTTTTCAAATAAAGGACCATAACTGTAATTATTGAAGTTAAATGTCATCCATTGCAATCCTATACAAACATAAAGGACGAAAAGTGTAATTTACCCAAAAATTGTTTAATGATTCAAACACCACATAGACATGGCCTTGGGATTAATGAACCTGATTAACGATTAGGGACAATTTTTAATACTAACTGTACAACCTAATGATCCGTTAAGATATACCAACTACCCACCGAATTAACAACCCGCCAACGATGCAACAAAATCGCAAATATGCTTGAAAAAAGACAAATGGTTCAAATATAAATAACATTTACCAAAATCAACACAAGTGATCAAGATGTATCAGTTACAAGAATCAGAAAAACAATTTAATTATGCAAAACCTAGTAATCGTTCATCCGGGGGAAGTCACAAGGAATTTAGCCATGCATATTCATCATCACAACTTCAGTTCTTGATTCAGAATGATTAAACATGAGAAAACGGGAAGATTTGAGTGAAAGAACTCTGAAAATCGCCTTTTCCTTGCTCTCATTCGAGTAACAACCAAGTAAATGACAAGGAACATAAGTTTAATTTTAAAAAGTTATAAACGAAAGGTGAAATTTGACAAACCACATGAATTATCCAGACATTTTTCTCTAAATATTATTAAAAAGTTATAAACTAAAGGTGAAATTTTGACAAACCACATAAATTATCCATTTTTCTCTATTATAATAATGCCTCTCTCGTTCATACTTTATATTCACAACACATATTAGTATGGGTGTGAAATATGAAATTCCCTAATGCCTACACATTTCTTTCCTTCTTTTTTTACATTTTACAACAATAACACATGACATAGTAGAAGATAATATAAGAAAAAAAAAAGAATTAAACACTTATGTTTGTTTCTTTCTATTTGATTACCATGACATCATCAGTAACAAATGTTGATGTCATAGTCAAACATGGTCAGATCTCTTACTATTTTCAGCCAGCAAAACAATTGTTCGTTGTCATTGGCATGGTCCACATTTCTCTAAGGGAAAATTACGGCAGTAGCCGTTTGACCAGGCCTTTTACCAAACTAGCCATTTGACCAGGCATAAAAAAGCCCGGTCACGCTCCCTTATCCAAGTGAACCCTCATTTTTATGCACCTTCAATCCAACCACAACCAAGCGGACACGTGTCCCTCTTACCTGAACCGGCTTTATGCCGCTACACAAGCTAGCCGAGCCGTTTCATGCCCAAGCCGAGCCGCTTCGCCCAATCTCTGATTTATGCCGCTTTGTGGTACTGCCAAGCCGAGCCGCTTCATGGCCAAGCCGAGCCGCTACGCTCCATCCCAAGCCGCTACACCCTGGATCTAAGCCGCTTCAGCATGCCACCTACCCCCAAGCCGTTTCATTTGAATTTATGAGCTTTCAACACATGCCCAAGCCGCTACACCCTGGATCTAAGCCGCTTCAGCATGCCACCTACCCCCAAGCCGTTTCATTTGAATTTATGAGCTTTCAACACATGCCCAAACCTTTACATGTGTTTTTTATGTATAATTTCGTAACTATATATATAACATCTGGATTTTGCACACATGTGTTTTTTGTCTTCTCGTTTTCTTTGTTTGAATACATACTTTGGTCACGTTTAGTATAACTCATGGGTGTTAAGTTTGTGATATACACCGGGGGAAACTGGGAGAAAAGAGTAATGTTTATTTGGCCTGAAAACAATAAAAAAAAATATGGAGAAAAGAGTACTTTGATATTTTTTTGATGTATTTTGATATTTTTTAAAAAAATACTACTGAAATTTAAAAAGAGTTTTGAAACGGCTCGGCTTGGCCTTGAAAGGTCATGGCTTGTACTTGCAGCGACTTGGCTACCTTGTGGGGCAGGGGGCGAAGCGGCTCGGCTTGTACTTGTAGCGGCTCGGCTGACATGTGTAGCGGCATAAAGCCGGTTCAGGTAAGAGGGACACGTGTCCACTTGGTTGTGGCTGGATTGAAGGTGCATAAAAATGAGGGTTCACTTGGATGGGGGAGCGTGACCGGGCTTTTTTATGCCTGGTCAAATGGCTATTTTGGTAAAAGGCCTGGTCAAGCGGCTACTGCCGTAATTTTCCCTTTCTCTAAATTAAAATACAACTTTTACTCTTGAGTAAAGTGAGTAAAATGCAATTTGCGTCCCTGTGGTATGTGTCAAACATCAACCTGAGCCCCTAAATTCATTTTTTGGTTTTTTGAGCCTATGAGCTTATGAATTCTTAACACTTTGAGTCCCTGTCGTCTGTTTGACTGTTTGAGCCAGGGGTAAGACCGTCTTTTGGCATATATTAATAACACTTTGCGTCCCTATGGTATGAGTGAAATATCAACCTGAGCCCCTAAATTCTTTTCTTGTTTTTTTGTTAAGAAATCTAATAATTCAAATTAACTCTTTTTAAATAAAGGCAGTCTAATAATTAACTATATTTAAATAAATGCAATCTAATAATTAAATGTATACTATATATAACAAATTATTAAAGCCTAAATTGTATATTAAATATAAACTTTTAATACATACAGTACAGAGACAAAACGTCATACCAACTTCGTAGACATGACGGAACTTACAGACTCGATAACAAAAGACTGTAACATACAATACAGAGACAAAACGTCATACCACCACAAGCAATTGTGGATCTTTACTGACGGGCGCACTTCGGAATGTAGCAGATATGAATGAATATAACCCCAGTGTAGCTCTTCGATTTTACTTGAAATTCCAGAGCTCGCTACTTACATATCTGCCACTGGGGTTGTATTCATTCATATGCAATTGATCGTTCTGATCAATCACTTCCTTATGTGCACCGCACCTTCTTCTAGGAGGTTGTTAAGTGTTCTTGCCTTCGTAGTTGGTGTTTTGCGTATATTTACATCCGCAGCCATTCTGTACAATATAAACACATTCAAATGACCAATATAAACACATTCAAATAACCAATATAAACACATTCAAATGATCCGATCAGTTCTTTTTAAACGAACCCAAATCATCGAATCAAACCAAAAATCAATATGAGGAACACATCAATCCGAAACTGATCCGGTCAGTTCTTTTTAAACAGTTCTCAAACAACCAACCAAAACGATTCGAAATTTACCAAAAATCAATTTTCACATTTCAAGTATCAATATTGATGTGTACAAATAACCAAAACACATTCAAATAACTACACAAGAATCAAACCCACAAGAATCAAACCGTATAATGACTTTAGTACCGTATTCATTCCGTATATGAGTTATCTAACCCGTATGAAGATAACCCTCTGTTTCGATACCCGAGACAAAAACCCACAAGAATCAAACAAAACCAAACCTTTGTTTTGATATCCGAGACAAAAACCCACAAGAATCATGTTATCGATGTGATTTAGGTATGTGATTTTACCGTATGAAGATAACCCTCTGTTTTGATACCCGAGACAAAAACCCACAAGAATCAAACAAAACCAAACCTCTGTTTTGATATCCGAGACAAAAACCCACAAGAATCATGTTATCGATGCGATTTAGGTATGTGATTTTACCTTGGATTGTTATCGATGAAGATGATGAAGCTGATGAAGATGAAGATGATGAAGATGATTTGTTCTGAAGATGAAGATGATGAAGATGATGATGATGATAATCGATGTTGGGAGTTGGAAAGATCTTGTTGAGAAGTGTGATGAAACTGATCTTTACATTCATATCTGCTACTAAGTGTAGATGTTAAGGGTCAAGGGCATAAAGGACTTTTCACACTTGTCAAACGGTCAAACTGACGGAACACTGACGGCAGGGACTCAAACTGTTAAGAATTCATAAGCTCAGGGGCTCAAAAAACCAAAAAATGAATTTAGGGGCTCAGGTTGATGTTTGGCACATACCACAGGGATGCAAATTGCATTTTTCTCTTTACTCTTTATTTGATTTGTTTTCTAACCACTGGAATAAGGCTAGACAGGAGCCATATTTGCTTATGACCCATTGGACCCATTGTTTTTTATTTAGTTTTCTTTTTATATATAAACCACATATTTTTGTTCATTATTTTTGACAATTTGTAAGTTCTTGAGTCGTATGATCATCAAAGATCACATTTTGTCATGCTTGGATGATTTATGTAGTTAACTATAATAAGTTAATATTATAATTGACAAATTTTGATACGACAACACAACATGAAAAAAATCAAGTTTTGGATTGTTATATTTTATCAATTTGATATTTAGGTTGTGTTCGGGTTGACACACGTTTAACTAATTAAACATGTAGACCTATTTTTGAAACCCACCAACCTGATTAACATTTAACATGTTTATAACTTGATTATTACCCGTTAACCAGCTTGACACGTCTAGATAGATAGGTTAACTTGGTCATGTTTGGGTTACACACTTTAACATGTGTACAAGTTAGTGTGGATGTTTTTTATATGAATAAAACTGTAGGTCGTGTTCAAGTTGATCAAACCCGTCAATCTGTTAACCCAATACGATTAACACATGTTTAATATACCCCTTCATTTTCTTTACGGCCAAGTGACCATTTCACATCTCTCATGCAACAACAAATTGAAAATTAACTCATTGGCACACAAATAAAAAAATTGAACATGCATAAAAATCCTTAAAGTGGAATTATTATGAAAGGTTTTACAATCAGTTCATAATTCATAAATTACCGTTAACAGGTACAAAGTGAAACACATAATATGTACATTTTGATCCAGAAAATATACATTGCATTCGAATTTACCTTTCAAGTATGTTGTAGTATAATAACTATTTGAATTTAAAATTAAACCTTAAAAATGTGAATTTTAATAATAATATTCTTCAAATCTTGATTTTTGTTCATTATTTGAAAATTTTATACTATTATTGTTTATGCTTCATTAAGTTATATGTTTGATATTTAAATAACTTTAACTTGTTATAAGTTAATTTATATAACTATGCTATTTTAATTTATATTTTTAAATATTCCTTAAGCTGACAATTTCTTTTGTCATTTTAAATTTGTATTTAATAAATTTCTCAAACACCTACATTATTGAATTTATATATCATTACTAATGGAATTTTTAAGAACATAATTCATAATCGAATAACTTTTGTTATTATCTAAAAGATCTATTATACACTTTTATTCCATTTAGTAAAAAATATAAGATCAACATTTCAATATATTGATTACTTAACTGCATATTTATTTATTTTTTTTCTTTTTGTACATAACATAATATATATATTCTCATTATTGTTGTGGGTGAATGTTTCGACTAATATTTTGGATCATCAGTCATGACTGACCATCCGAGATATTTGACAGGTTTGACATTCTGACCTTGTTCCATATTTTCAAACTAACCTATTTTGCACGTGTTATTAATGTCTTGCATGCTTAACAATAAGAGACCAAGTCCAAGCATAATTTTCGCTTACTTAGTTGAAGGAAATGACCGTTGCACTCAGCGACTAGGACTCCAACGTTCACAAAAAGCATATACCGAAGCATCCCCGGAATATTGCACAGTTATTTAGATTATTATCGTATAAATAATAGGTCTGGGTGATCGATTAGAACCTTACAACCCACTGTTTACACACACTCGTAATCTCATTTGTTCTCTTTTTGAAGATTACACACTCCAATTCACACCCACACTAACACTATAGCGATTATTTCATAATAATATTTAGTTTTTTTCTTATATTATTATCATTTTAATATTACAATAGATTATTGTTATATTTACTTTTAACTTTAAACATATTTCTTTTCTGATTTTCACTTTTAATTATTTTCTTTTTAGTATTAGTGATAATGTCTGAGCAACATGATACAGATACAGTATAACATCGGTTTGGTTTTTTTAATAAAATGATTTCGATTACTCTTTATGTTTTTTTATTAATAAAATATTATGTTTACCGTCGGCATATGCTTATTATTGTGTACGATTTGATAAAAGTCTATCCGAATGGGTCATATATAGTTGATTTTTTATCATCACAAATCGAGCATATATCGACCAAACAACATCGGTATCGGTACCATATTTGTTTTTATAGTTTTCTCGATGTGGCGACATAAAATTCGTTGAACGCAGAGTTATATTTGCAAAAAAGTATTTTTTTTTTGTATCTTAAGCTATATCAAGTGTTTGTATTATACTGGTACCTTAACAGACCGAAATGATACCCACGGAACAACATGGTTACCGGTACGGGTATTCGTTTTATGGTTTTCAATCGATGTAAAACAGGTGTGGATTGTTATGCCGAGTGCATATAGCGTACTGATACTATAATGAACTAGACCAACCCACAACGAGGCTCGAGAGGGAATCCTACTACTTATTATAATTACAAACAAGAAAACACACACACACATATATATATATGATAAAAGAAATATTATATTTGTATTAACAATAGTGTTGTTTGGGTTTGAGAGCCTAGTCATACTTGATATATAGCTAGAGACCAGGGTCAAGCTCGTCTATTGAATTAGCTCTAATTGAGGCTCAAGCTTATTTAAGTTTGATTTGGTTTAAACTTTTAACGAGTTGATCTTGAGCAATTCATATGTGAAGGTAGTTAATATTCATACATCACTCTCATCTACCTTTCTCTATACATACATAAATATATATATATATATATATTGAGAGAGAGAGATAGAGTAAAAAAGAGTGTGAGAATAAGATGTAGGGATATGAGAATAGTAAGAGCCTATATGAATCGACTGGTTTACACCCCACTAAGCATACTATTCACTCAACACATCAAACATAATGAGTTACTCAAATATTGAACTAGCGCCAATAAACTATTATAAGTTACTCAAATACTGAACTAACGTCATACAAACCGAAATGTAGCAAAAGATAATATTATGATCTATTGTGCATGCTAACATAGTGGGACCTTGTGCGTGCATGCATGCATGCTTGTACATTATCTTGTCAAAACTCAAAAACCTTTTAGGAAAGAGTTAAATGCCATTTTAGTTCAAAGGTTTTATTTTTCGCTTATGGGTCCAAAAAGGTTTACCGTTGTTATTTTAGTCTACTGGGTTAACTTCATCCATATAAAATGACCGAATTGCTCTTTTGATTAACAAGAAAAATGGATGAAGTTAACCCAGTGGACTAAAATGGCAACGCTAAAACCTTTTTGGACCCATAAACAAAAAATTAAACATTTGAACTAAACTGTTAAAATAACCCAAACCACAAGGACTAAAATAACATTTAACTCTTTAGGAAATATATAAAAAACTACTTTGAGCAGTGGGATCCCACTATCTAAAAAGAAGACAAGTGCCACAAAAAATCTTTTTTTTTTAATTCTTTTTTACCTGGTTTAAAAGGTTATTGTACAACATATGATGCATAATGTATAAATCTTGAGTAGTTGCCTTACACTTATACATTATTCTCTTGGGAAACAATCAACCTTTAACAGGGGATAATTGTGCTTTCCACTTAGAGCCATATAGTCTTCTTTGTTTGGTCTCGAGTCTTTTCAAAAGTGTCACTCATACATGCTTTTTGTAAAGGTGTCATTCCCTTTGCTAGAATTGATTCTCACACTACAATGAAAGCTAAGTGTATAGGGTATATTTTAGTGTTTAAGATTCTACATAATTTGAAGTAATGTGCATCTTTTAATGCATAACATACAAGTTGCTACAATATTATTTACTTTGGAGGTATCATCATTTGCTTTTTAGGTTTACGATCCGGTAATCTAGAGTGATATTGTATCGATGAATGTTTTGAAAACTGGAGTTTATATTGTTACGATGAATGTTTTGAAAACCGGAGTTGTTGGATAATGCTCAATCGATTTACTGGTTAGACCAGTCTTTGTCAACTTGGTATCAAAACAGCGTAATCGACACAAAAAACCAACGTAATGATTTTTATTATACGAACAGTTTAACGATTACGAAATACACTGAACAAGAAACAGATAACACAGCCCTTACAAAACTCTCAACTTGATTATCGACGAGATAATCACACACTAGAACACCGAATCTCGATTCAAACGACTGATTCAAGACGAATCAGTGTTTAATCAATGAAACCCTAGGTATCTTTCTAGAGAGAAACAAGAGAGACCGTAACAAAATATCTGCACACTTGAATGAATGAGAAACCCTTTGCTCCACTTTATAATATCCAAAATACGCATCCGGGTTGTTATAACAAGCCGGCCTTCTGCCTTCATTCTCTAATGTGACCGGTACAAATATAAGCCCAAAGTCCAGCCAACAGCAAATGTAAGCCCAATGTCCAGCGCAGTGTAAAGCCCAATTCACATGTAACAAAACAGAAAACAACACAACATATTAGATAACACCTTGTGATATTAAACTGAAAGAATTAATTATTATGTAAATTTTAACACCCCCCCTTAGTTTAATATCCAAACGGATCGAACATGTTTATATCACAACATAACTCGTTATGTTGTTCTATTAACAAACCTTTAGTCAAAAGATCAGCACACTGATTCTTAGATTGAACTCCCACTGTTTTCAAAAAACCTTTTGAAATTAAATCTCTTAAAAAGAAAAGATCTACCTCAAAATGCTTGGTCCTGTCATGAAAGACAGGATTAGCAGCAATAGAGATAGCAGCAGAACTATCGCAATGCAAAGATATTGGTACATCTACAACAATTCCCAATTCATTCAACATGTTCTTCAACCATATTATTTCACATGCACACGCACACATTGATCTGTATTCTGCCTCGGCAGACGACCTCAAAACAGTGGCTTGTTTCTTACTTTTCCAGGAAACTAAGTTGTTTCCCAGAAACACAAGAAACCCAGTTACCGATTTTCTTGATATTAGACATTTAGCCCAATCAGAGTCTGCATAACCTGTTATCTTAAATTCAGATCCTTTACTAAACAAAATGCCCTTTCCAGGGGACAACTTCAAGTACCTAAGTAACCTGAATGCTATTTTCAGATGACCCTGAGACGGACAGTGCATAAACTGACTAAGAAAATGTACAGTGTATGATATATCAGGTCTGGTATGTGCAAGATAAATTAGCTTGCCTACCAACTTTTGATAACCGGAAATATTATCTAGAATATCACTATTTTCTTTACACAAACTTGACAAAACATGATTTTGCTCAATTGGATTACTTACCGGTTTGCATCCACTCATACCATACTCGGCAAGCAACTCTAAGCAATATTTTCTTTGTGAAAGACAAACACCCTTATCTACTTTAACAACTTCAATGCCAAGAAAATATTTTAATTCACCCAGATCTTTAATTAAAAACTTTGATCTGAGATTTGTTTCTACAGCTTGTATTTCATCAAAGCTATTCCCAGTAACAACTATATCATCAACGTACACAAGCAAATAAACTATTACATGTTCAGTTTTCTTGTAGAATAGAGAATAGTCGCATTTACTTTGACTAAAACCTAAGTCAAATAAAACATTCACTAACTTCTCATTCCACATTCTAGGAGCCTGTTTAAGGCCATACAACGATTTTTTTAGTTTGCACACTCTATGTTCATTTTTTGAATAATAACCATCAGGTAACGACATATATACATCTTCTTACAAGTTTCCATATAAGAATGCATTATTCACATCTAATTGATATAAGTTCCAATTATTTTCAACAGCAATAGCAAGTATGCATCTAACTATAACAAGTTTAACAACTGGAGAAAATGTCTCGTCAAAATCAATGCCATGTTTTTACTATAACCTTTTGCTACTAACCTAGCCTTAAATCCTTCAATTTCTCCAGTTGATTTGTACTTTATTTTATACCCCATTTACACCCAACAACACTTCTTCCCGGAGGCAATTCAACCAGATCCTAAGTGTCATTTCGATGAAGGGCTTCAATTTCTTCATTCATCGCAGACACCCAATTAGGATCCTTAGAAGCCTCCAAGAAGTTTTTTGGTTCATAACTTTTATCTAACACAGAAGTAAAGCATTTATGCTCCAATGACAAGTTAGAATAATTCACTACGCGTTCTAATCCATACTTAACTTTACCCTCAACAATAAAGTCACTAAGACTCCTAGGTAGTGTAGAACTTCTAGTAGACCTCCTGAGTTGGCTTTGGTCACCTACCTCTTCACTACGATTACCCTCAGAAACGTTTTGTTCTTCAGGTATAGGTATCACAGGTTCGTCCCTATTAGTGACATGTTCCCTCATACTGGACTGCTCACCAGAAGCCCTGTCCTCAGTATCAGTATCAGTATCCTTATCATCTAAACTGGGTGCCTCCTGTGTCCCTATATTTCTAAGATCCTTTCCTTCATCATCGGGTGTTTTAAGCTGTTGTGTTTCTGTGTTCTCGTATGTGTCAAAAAAATTCAAACTATTTACATCATTAATCAGATTATCATGAATTTGTTGTAAACTCGTTTTATCCTTAAAAGGAAATACAGATTCAAAAAATTTATCATCTCTAGAAAAAAATACAGTTTTATTATCTAAGCTGTACATTTTGTAACCCTTTTTTTCGTTGGAATACCCAATAAAAACACATTTCTCAGCACGACTGCCGAGTTTATCATTTTCATTCAACACAGTACAAAAACACAAACAACCAAACAACTTTAAGTGATTTAGGAAAAGTTCAAACCCATAAACCAACTCATAAGGAGTTCTACCGCCTAACACCGAAGAAGGAGTCCTATTGATCAAATAAGCAGCCGTTAATACACATTCTGACCAGAAAGTAATAGGTAAACAACTTTGAAATAACAATGCCCTAGCAACATTCAATAAATGTCTATGCTTCCTCTCAACAATCCCATTCTGCTGTGGGGTGTATGTACAAGATGTTTGATGAACTATACCATTTTGTTTACAAAACACACTCGTTCGATTATTAACAAATTCAGTTCCATTATCACTCCTGAAACACTTTATATTTCTTTTAAACTGAGTTTTAATCAAACTTACAAAATCAGTAATATTTTCATAAACTTCATGTTTATTTTTCATTAAACACACCCACACAGCCCTTGAGTAATCATCTACAATAGTCAAGAAGAACTTATGTCCCTCTCTACTAGCAGCCTTATAGGGACCCCATACATCCAAGTGTACAAGATCTCCTAAGTCACTAGTTCTATGATTACTCAAAGGAAAAGGTTCCCTGTGTTGTTTGGCCCTTTGGCAAACTTCACAAGGATGAGTAGGATCAAAACTTTCTAAATTCAATTTGTTTTTAAACACTTTAATAGCATGATCAGAAGGATGCCCTAATCTAGCATGCCACAAACTAGTATAACTACTAGAACTACAACACACCTTATCAGACATGAATGAACTTCCACAAAAATACAACCCATCTAACAGGCTACCAGTCACCAGGACTCTCTTGGTTGACAAATCCTGAATATAACATTTGTTTTCATCAAACATAATTAACATTTTGTTATCTCTAGCCAGTTTGTGAACTGAAATAAGATTTATGTTATACTCAGGAACAAAAAAAACATCCTTTAAAACGACATCATTAACAAGCTTTATAGAACCAATTTTAGTCACTAAAGCATTTGTGCCATTAGGATATTTCACTGTTATTTTGAACTCAGAAACATCTATAAAATCAATTAAACAATTTTCATCTTTAATCATATGTTGGTTTGCACCTGAGTCAACAATCCAACCCATATCCAGTTCACACTTGGAATTACTATTAAAACAGAATACAGGTTTAGAAAACAGACTAGCACAAAACAGACTACCTGAAACATTACAATTCTGAGGAGATCCACTAGGCTTATCTCCTAACAAACTAAGAAGTCTTGCTATTTGATCGCTAGTCAGAGAATTAACGGAATTATTAGATGACTCAACAGAACTGCTATTACTTGCAACTGCTTTCTTGCCTTGATTGTTTCTCGGAGGTTTCAACCAAGATGGATAACCAATAATTTCAAAACATTTATCCACAGAATGACCTATTTTATTACAGTGAGAACATTTCAAATTCTGATTTGAAACCTTATTAGTTTTCTTAAACTCAGTAGGTTGATTCACTTTAGAAACAAATGCCATTGTCTGTTCCTTTTTAGCACCATTGCTAGAGTTTCTATGGGATTCTTCCCTAGAAACAATAGCAAACGTCTCCTTAACAGTAGGCAAAGTTTCTTTCATTAACAAATTTGTTCTAACACTTTGATATATCCCATCAAGGCCCATTAAAAACTGCATTAGCTTAATCATATGATTAAAATTATTGAAATCCTTTGCGGCGTCACAAGAACAAGTAGGCAGTTGCAAGATTTGATCTAATTGTCTCCACATAACATTCAATTTATGATAATATTCAGAGACACTTAAACCATTTTGAGTGAAACTATTAATTTTCTGATACAAATCATACACAACAGACCCGTCTACTTTATTATACGTTTCTTTTAGATCTGTCCACACATCGCTAGCAAGTTTAGAAAAGACTTGACCCATATACAATTCCTCACAAATAGAGTTTAGTATCTAAGTAAGAACTATAGAGTTACATCTGTCCCATTGTCTGGCCAAAATATCATTATTCTCAGATTTTATACAGGTTTTATCAATAAAACCCCATTTATTTTTAACATGTAAAGCTAACTGCATTGCATTAGACCAAACTGTGTAATTTTCAGATCCTTTTAATTTCACAGACACAATTGTCAAATTACTAGAGTCAGATGGATGCAAGTATAATGGATCACTTGCATCCAGTTTACTTACTAGGGTTTCAGGAGGTGGATCACTAGAACCAGGTCCACTTCCTGTAGTAATCACAGGACCATCAACCATACTTGAACAATAAAACTAACTCACAACAATAACACTGAAAACAAAACACAATAACAAACAATAAGCTAAGCCAAGACAGAGGGTCAGATCGGTGGTTCGTCATTCAAGGTGCCACCGCAAACCGTGTCAAGGAAGCCACCTAGATCTATTAACACAGATAACACAAACAGGTAAACAGGAGAAATAACAACACAACAAATAGCAAATAAGAACCACAGAATATATCAGCAACGATAAGAATGCCTAAATGCAACAGGATGTACCCTTCATGTGTCCCAATCAATCAAACCGGTCCAACTAACCCGGCAACAATTATGCCTAAATGCAGAAAAAGTAAAGGACAAAAAACAAAAGAAAAACAAGGAACGATCTCACCAAATAGCAAACCTTAGCAAGGGTTTCTCCTGTTCATGTTCTAAGTTTTACAACCTTCACTTAGGATTGAACTTAAAACAGAACGGCAGCTTCCAAGATCCTTCCCGATACTTTCTCAGCAATCAGATCTGATGTCGGCAAACGGACCGTTCACTAAGACACAGATAAATCCCCAAACCCTAAATCTAGGGTTTTCAGTATCTTGACCAACACGCACTCCAAGGCAGGAAGATCTTCAAGAAACTCGAACCAGCAGCAATAATACTACCCAGATTCACCAAGAAGGAAAGATATGACCAAAAAACCCATAGCGGAAACACAATCGGATACAAAATATGCACCGATAAACCCAAGAGCCGTTTATGGCTCTGATACCATGTCAACTTGGTATCAAAACATCGTAATCAACACAAAAAACCAACATAATGATTTTTATTATACGAACAGTTTAACGATTACGAAATACACTGAACAAGAAACAGATAACACAGCCCTTACAAAACTCTCAACTTGATTATCGACGAGATAATCACACAATAGAACACCGAATCTCGATTCAAACGACTGATTCAAGACGAATCATTGTTTAATCAATGAAACCCTAGGTATCTTTCTAGAGAGAGAAACAAGAGAGACTGATGTGTGTAAAATGCAAATATAAATTACATCAAATGAGGCATAAAACTAACCCTTTTTAAGTACTAATGTTGGAAAAACAGTGTTTTTGTCTTCCTTTTGTATTTTCAGGATTAAATGAGCTCAAATTCACAAAAGAAGCAAAAAGACAGCTAAATCTAACATAAATACAAAGAAAGGAACATAAGTGGACTGCCCGACCCCTCAACGGCATCTTCCCAAGCAAAATAGAGAAGGCAGAAGACTGAACACGCCCCGTGCTCAGCCAGCACGGGGCCGTGCCCAAGAAGCAGCAGAAAAGACAAACCTATAGAAGCTTCTATTGCCCACCACGGGCCGTGTCCAGCGAATACGGGGGCGTGTCGAAAGTACAGCAGGCGCATTAATTGTAATTGCGAATTACAATTAATGAAGAGAGAGATTGTCAGACAGGCACGGGGCCGTGCCCAGCCCTCTGTTCAGCCTATAAATAGGAGTGCTTGGTTTCATTTCAACTCATCCCTTGGCACACCACCTCTCTCACACTTCATCCACCACCATCACAACACCATCATCCACCACCATCATCCATTGTCCATCGTAGAGTGTGTGAGTCGTCTCGGGATCCAAGATTGATCGTAAGAGTTCTTGACAATCAAGGCCATGTTTGCCTAAGTTTCTTACATCACTTGGTGAAGACAAAGTGTCTAGTATAATACTTTTTATTTCTAATCTTTTGCACTTTTTATTTGGTTTTGTATTAATGACTTTAATAACTAGTTACTTATGTTGAAGGTGATATTTCCTTATCGTTTGTCCGTGGTGTCTTGGCATTATTTTACTGTCTATATAAAATAAAGGATTTTCACCATTCATATCTCCACGGTCTATATGGAGGTATGTTGGCTACCTGGTCGGGGGTTAAGGGAACGGTTTGGTAAAGGTCTTGCCATTGTTCAGCGTTTAGAGGTCCTGCAATGGACCTGGGTCAAATTTAGTAGGACCTCCTTCAATGCTTCACGGTATTGGATGGCGGGGGTCCAAACTCTTTGATCCCCTCATAAGTTAACTACTATTAATACTATAACCCGGCTATTTAGGACTGTATCCCTGCTGACTCAGACTACTTAGCCGAGGGTAACGTCACCGCCAAAAGCGGGGCCTACCACAATACTGCATTAATAACTTAATTCATTATCTTCCAATAATCCACCCTTTTAGGATTGTATCCTTGCTGACTCAAACTACTGGGGTGAGGGTAACGTCACCTTCAAAAGAGGGGCCAACTACAATAACTAAGATAATCTCTTAATTATGTGCAAAAGTGCGGAAATAATCAAAGGTTATACTAGATACGAGTCGGAACCAAGTGATTCATCTTGTCTATCTGTTTTTATTTTATTTTTATTTTCAGCATTTTAGTTAGTTTTTATTTTTCTTAGTTTAAAACCTTTTTCTAAACTTTTTATTTTGATTTGACGTTGAGGATAAACCGGTACTAAAAGCTCTTGTGTCCTTGGACGACCTCGGTATCTTACCAACGCTATACTACGCTCACGATGGGTGCACTTGCCCATATGTGTGTTTAGTGTTAGTAAAATATCGTGTTTTATAAATTTAAAACTTGGCTAAAATAAGTGTTAAAAGGGCTTAAAATATACACCTAATATAAGTAACACTTCACACGCATCAAGTTTTTGGCGCCGTTGCCGGGGACACAAGGATTTTAAGAAAGCTTAAAATCGACGGCCTAATCAGTTTTTCAAAACCTTTTTAAAACGCGCGCACATTTTTCTGCATTTTAGTTTAGTTTTGCATTTACAGTAACCTGTACACGGGGCCGTGTTCACTGAACACGGGGCCGTGCTGCACATTTTCATAAAAACACCCAGTAACAGAAGCTTGAACACGGGCCGTGCTCACTGAACACGCCCCGTGCTCAACGAAATCAGTAAATTTAATTAAAACGCCCAGATACAGATCCTGAACACGGGGCCGTGCTCATTGAACACGGGGCCGTGTCCAGCCTCTGTTTCCGTTTTTCTTTTTGTTTTCTGATCTCGAGACTCAGTTGTGGTCTGCTGAGTGATTCTTATGGATCAATACTCAGGAGGTTACAACTACACCTATGAGGAGGATGATTATAGGGGTAATTATTGCACTAATTGTCGTAATGCACGCTCGATTCAAAATAATCGCTCATATCAACCATCCAATTCATACACCTACTATGAGGAACCCAGGTACGAGCCATCAACTTCATACACATCCTATGAAGACCAAAGGTATGAACCTCCTCCCCTATACTCATAATTTGAGGAACCAAGATATGAGCCACCACCTTCATATGCTTACTATGAGGAACCTTGGCGTGAACAACCCACCTCATATGAGTATTATGGAGAACAAAATTACGAACCTTATCCATCATATGCTTACAATGAAGAACAATGGTGCGAACCATCGACTTCATATGAGTATTATGAGGAACAAAGGGTCGAACAACCGGATTCAAGCTTAGAAAATACCGATTCTTTTTCTATAACCGAAGTGACCGATAGGATATTAGAACACATTAGAGTTATCGATCGATGTATAAAAGAAGCTCGCGCAAGGGAAGAGGAGTCCCGCGCAAGAGAAGAATTAAAAAAGGAAGAGATAACTGAAAATGTAAAAATGGAAGAACAAATAAATGAAAAACCGACACATGAGTTAAACAACGAAAAAGGTGAGTCCGACAACGTTAAAATTCAAGAAGAGTCTAATTTTGAAGAAATTAATCTCTTGTCACCTTCTTTCGAAAATCATTGTTTAGTACCCACTCATGCTAAGTTTTTAAAAGAGTTAAACACTAACACTAAAATTGACGAAACGGTAAGTGTTAAGTTAACTAATGATCAAACTTCACTAATAAAAGAAGACCCATTTGAAATTAACAAAACACCGGTTCCATGTTTATTTCAAAATTCGTTTATTAGTAATGTCACAATCGATAAGGATCTTTGTGTTAACATAATGCCTAACTACATTTTCGAAAAATTAAGTATTAGTGATTTTTCTCCACTTCAAATTCCCATTTTTCTATCCAATCGGAAAGTAATAAAATCAATCGGTATAGTTGAAGATGTCTTGGTTCAAACAAATCAAATGGTAATCTTGACCGACTTTGTCATCCTCGATGACGCTCCTCTAGTGTTGGGACGACCATTTGTAAAAACTCACGAAGCTTTGAAAAACCGGAAGTTCAACAATCTACCTCTTCAATTAGGGGCATATAAAAGAAGTGTCGATCTCGAACGATCAATGAAATATCCATTCGGCAATAATGACCCCCTAATTGAAGACGAAGATGAACCACCCGATACAAGTGAAGAGATTGACCACTTTGTTGAAGAAGAGGTCGCCATAGAACAAACTTTTAAAGTTCTTGATCGAAATGAGCAACCAAATAAGGAGTCTCCTAAAGACCCACCACTTGAGCTCAAAGAACTTCCAAAAGGTTTGGAATATGCTTTTCTAGACAAAGATGGTAATTTACCTGTAATTATTTCGTCTAAATTAGATAACTTAGAAAAAGAAAAATTAATTAATCTTTTGAAAAAACACAAAAACGCAATAGCTTGGAAACTCGTAGACATAAAAGGAATCAGTCCTTCTATGTGCACGCACAAAATTTTGATGAATGATGACTATAAATCGGTCATACAACCACAACGTCGAGTAAATCCAAATGTTCAAGAAGTGGTTAAAAACGAAGTCATCAAGCTACTTGACACCGGACTTATCTATCCTATCTCAGATAGTCCTTGGGTAAGTCCCGTCCAAGTAGTTCCAAAGAAAGGAGGTATGACGGTAATAACTAACGAAAAGAATGAACTAATACCAACGAGAACCGTCACGGGATGGAGAGTATGTATAGATTATAGACGATTAAATGAAGCAACAAGAAAGGATCATTTTCCTTTACCCTTCATTGATCAAATGTTAGAAAGATTATCCAGTCATAAATTCTATTGTTTCTTGGATGGTTTTTCAGGTTACTTTCAAATCCCGATAGCGCCCGAAGACTAAGAAAAGACAACTTTCACATGTCCCTATGGAACTTTTGCTTGTCGACGCATGCCGTTTGGTCTATGCAATGCCCCAGCAACATTCCAACGTTGCATGGTAGCCATTTTCCATGACATGATAGAAAGGACAATGGAAGTCTTTATGGACGACTTTTCTATCTTTGGGGATTCATATGACCAATGCCTCGATAACCTTGAACGAATGCTATCCCGATGTGAGGAAACTAACCTCGCCCTTAATTGGGAAAAATGCCATTTCATGGTAACGGAGGGAATAGTACTCGGTCACAAGATCTCAAGCGAAGGAATGGAGGTGGATCGAGCCAAAATAGATACCATTTCTAGATTACCACCTCCATCCTCTGTACGAGCTATCAGAAGTTTCCTAGGGCATGCCGGATTTTATAGACGATTTATCAAAGACTTTTCAAAAATCTCAAGGCCTCTAACGAAATTACTTGAAAAAGATGCTCCTTTCATCTTTGACAAGGATTGCAATCAAGCATTTCTAACCCTAAAGGAAATGTTAGTCAATGCACCTATCATGATTGCGCCTGATTGGAAATTTCCTTTCGAAATCATGTGTGATGCCAGTGACTTTGCAGTTGGAGCTGTCTTGGGACAGAGAAAAGAAAAGCATTTCCACCCAATCTATTATGCTAGTAAAACACTTAATGATGCACAAGAAAATTACACAACAACTGAAAAAGAATTACTAGCTGTGGTATTTGCTTTTGATAAATTTCGTTCTTATCTTGTTCTTTCTAAAACTATAGTCTATACAGACCATGCAGCCATTCGATATCTCTTCAAAAAGCAAGACGCAAAACCACGTTTGATTAGGTGGATTCTACTCCTCCAAGAATTTGACATTGAAATCAAGGACAAAAGAGGAGCAGAAAATACCGCAGCAGATCATCTTTCACGCTTAGAAGACCCAGCTTTAGAGGCAACCAGGGACGAGCAAATCAATGAAAAATTTCCAACTGAGTCCCTGGAAATGGTGGAATACAAGGAAGAACCATGGTACGCCGACTATGCTAACTACCTAGCTAGCGGTATAGTCGCAAAAGGATGGCCACATCATCAAAGAAAAAAATTCTTTGCCAATGTGAAACACTACTTTTGGGAAGATCCATATCTTTTCAAAATGTGTGCCGACCAACTCGTCAGACGATGCGTACATGGTAGTGAAGCACGAAGAATTCTCCGCCATTGTCATGAAGGTCCATACGGAGGACATCATGGTGCTGCTAGTACCGCACGAAAGGTATTCGATTCAGGATTTTATTGGCCAACCATTTACAAAGACGCTCAAAGTCTTGTAAAAACATGTGATGCTTGCCAAAGAACAGGTAATATTTCTTCCAAAAACGAAATGCCACAAAATGGCATTCTTGTTTGTGAGATTTTTGATGTGTGGGGACTCGACTTTATGGGACCCTTCCCACCATCGAAAGGAAACAAATATATACTTGTGGCAGTAGATTACTTGTCTAAATGGGCCGAGGCCGAGGCCGAGGCACTTCCAACAAATGATGGAAGAGTCGTGGTAAGATTTCTGAAAAAATTATTCTCTCGTTTTGGCACACCTAAAGCTTTAATAAGTGATAGAGGTACCCATTTTTGCAACCATCAACTTGAAATTTTTTTAACAAGATATGGGGTCTATCACCGGGTTTCAACAGCATATCACCCTCAAACAAACGGACAAGCCGAAGTGACTAATAGAGGTTTAAAACGAATACTCGAAAAAACCGTAGGGTTAAATAAAAAGGAATGGGCTGATAAATTAGATGATGCTTTATGGGCTTTTCGAACTGCTTATAAAACAACAATAGGTACAACCCCGTATAAGCTAGTCTATGGAAAAAGTTGTCATTTGCCAGTAGAAATTGCACACAAAGCCTACTGGGCAATCAAAAATGTAAACTTGGATTTAGAATTTGCTGGTAAAAATCGATTTTGTCAATTAAATGAATTAGACGAGCTTAGGAATTATGCATACTCAAACTCTGAAATTTATAAGGAAAGAATGAAAAATTTGCATGACAAACATATTAAACCTAATGAATTTCGGGTAGGGGATCTAGTTCTTTTGTTTAATTCACGACTTCGATTGTTTCCTGGTAAATTAAAGTCTAGGTGGTCAGGACCTTTTTCCATCACCCACATCTTTCCACACGGTGCAGTAGAAATTAAATCTCGAAATGGGCCACCATTTAAGGTCAATGGCCAACGGCTGAAACTTTATCAAGGATTCATTGAGGATGAGGAAGAAGAGATCTCGCTTCAAACGGTGGAAGAATAAAAACACCATGCCTGGTAAGTTACGAACGATTGAGACGACAAAATAAAGCGGTAAGTTTTCTGACCATAGCTTATGGGAAAAAGGGCCACTCACACGCGCACTTAAAAAAAAAAAAACTGCTCGACACGAGGCCGTGTCCGCTGGACACGGGGCCGTGTTCGCGCTGCAGACGGGATAAAACCCCTTTTTCAAAACAGTTTCTTCATTCCACACGCCCCGTTTCCCCACAAAAGCTCTGGTTCCAGGCAATTTTTCGCAAAATTTCGACGTCTCCTATCGATCTAACAACGTCAAGGTATGATTCTATCACTCTTAGTAGTTAGATTAGTTACTTGCATGTAGTTAAAACACCAAAAATTTGGGGAAAAATCTAGGGTTCTTGAAGTTCATCCGGATTAAACCTCAAATTTTTGTTTAGATCTGTTTGCATTTAGTTAGGTTAGTGTTAGGGGAAGTAAATACACTTGTATTGTTCACAGATTCACCCGATTTCTTACAAAAACCCCAAACCCTTGTTCTTGAACCGAAAAAGATAAAATTGATGGGGTAAACGGGATATTTTGGGAAAAACGGCACTTAGGGTTTCATTTTCGGGGGAAACCGCACCTATTGGACCAAAAATTTTCAAGTTTTCGAAACCGGGTCGAAAAATGAGATTTTTGAGTAACAGACCTCTGGACACGGGGCCGTGTCCGCTGAGCACGGGGTCGTGTCCAGGCCGCTGTTTGCAGTTTTGTCCGAAAATATTTCTGTTTCGTGCTAACTTATGGTGTATTCTTTCAGATGGCAAAGTTCACAAGGTTCAATGCAAGTGAGCTCGATGCAAGGGCAAGGTATGAGATTCTTCAAACAAGACCAGAAGAGTACCCCAGGAGAGCTTGCACGGACCTGTTAACCTTGGTAAACCAGCTGGACCGATTCAACAACATCGTTACGGGACCACTAGCTGTTGCATTAAACACTAGGCTTCGGTCGGTGCATCAATGCACCATGGAGTTCTACAGTACCTTTAACTTCACTTCAAGGTGTGACCCATTTGACAATGAAGGGGTTGTATTTCGGTGTGGAGGGACAATGTACTCGATCTCTATGGCACAGTTTGGAGCCATAATAGGGTTATACCAAGAAGAGGAATCGGGAAACGAAGAAAATACCGGGGGATTACGAGACTTGGATGAAAATGAAAGACAAGCCGCATGGGCTCAAATCGGTGAAGGAATCTACAACCCTCGTAGCACCAAGAGTACAAAGCTAAGGGATCCACTCTATCGCTACATTCACAGGATTCTCACCTACTCTCTAAACCAACGTCACGACAGTAGCGGCGTTGTAGGGTTGAAAGATTTGGTTGTCCTTCACTGTATCCATAACCGGAAGCCCCTCGATGTTCCATATCTCCTGTTACGAAACATGCATCTCAACCGCCTTGCTCGCGCTCCAACGCCTATCTTCTTCGGAGGATGGGTGTACCGTCTTTTCAAGCATTACACGCGAATTTCAAGGTCCTTTGAAAGAAGCCCATGGTCGGGACGAGTTGATTACCACATTTGCCGAGCCATGAACTTACTTTATGAGGCGGAAGACGGAACGGTGAGCTTCCAAAGGACGCAAGGTTATGCATGGAACCCGCAGGAGGCCCTAGTTCTTCACGCTCCACCTCCCCACTACCAGTATCAACCCCAGGGTGATCCGGGTCAATCCTCCTCACAAGGAGGCAGTTTTCCTAACTTTCAAAGCTTACATGATCTTATGCAGGAAAATCTTATGTGTACCAGGAACGCCTACAACCTCGCCAACAACACATACCACCGGGTAGGAGCTATTGAGCGCAACATCAACGATATACAAGACGATATCGGAAGAATCCGGGAGTATATGGCGGGGCATGGGGATGGAGGTGATGATAGCGATGAGGACATGGAGTAGGAAGTTTGGAGGAGCAAGAACAGGTTGATGACGAGCCCACAGGTTTAAGTCCCTTTATCTATCGAACAATTGGTGGCCTGCGTGCCAAGTGTTAAACAATTTACTTTTCCTAACTATTTTCTGCATTTCTTTTCTTTTACTTTATGCTTGGAACAATTAACTATGGTAATGTAGGATGTTTGTATTGCTTGGTGTGGTATTAAGTGATGAAACAGGTACAAACCAAGGCTTGGGGTGCTAAGCCTCAGCACTTATAGGGCCAGGATGGAAAAAAAAAAACCGGGGGAAGAAACCTGTTTTTCAGGCTTTCAGATTGTCCACACGGGGACGTGTCCAGCCAACACGCCCCCGTGCTCACCTCCCAGAACTGCTGTTTGTTACTGTCCTGCAGATTTTTGTCAGACACGGGGCCGTGTCTAATCAACACGCCCCCGTGTTCACCTTCTGTAAGTTCTCGTTACTGCCAGTTCGCCACGGGGTCGTGTCCAGTGGACACGGGGCCGTGTCCAGACTACCAGTAACATAAATTTTTGCTGTTTAACACCATTTTACACATCTAATCAACCTAAAAATTTATTTTTGGGACACATTGAGGACAATGTGTAATTTAAGTGTGGGGGGGATGCTAAAACCTTGAATTTTGCAAGTCCTAATTACAAGCCTTACACAAAACTCTATTGGAACCGCTAATCACCCCAAATTTTTTCAAAAATTTTGTTCATTTTTCTTACTTGTCTAGGTTTAACTCGGGAAATTCAAGTTCTCAAAAAGGTTATATTTTTACAAATTTACAACCGATAGCGTAGTGATAAAAAGAACCAACATAAGAAAATTATGAAAAGGCATGACAAACTTAGTTAAAATTTGATTATATATACTTGATCACATAAAAACCCATTCCCACAAAAGTGAGTTTTGAGCCTTTATTGAGCATACAAATTTACATCTTTAGACTAAATGCTCATTTTTCGTTTCTTGTGTGAATAGCCGCTTGGTTCTTACAACTCTAGAACTTGCCATGACGATACATTCCCGGTCCTTATCAACTTAAACCCGAGTAAGTAAATGATAGAGGCATTAGGACTAACCCTTTTTATTTCTACACCATTATTTTTCTTTTTCTTTTACCACCTACCAAAAAATCCCCCTAGTTAACCCCTTTGAGCCTAAACCTTTTCATTTCATCACCCAAACCAAAAACCCTTTTACCCACCAAAACCTTTTTATTTTTAACCCTTTGTTTTAGTAACAAGTTCGGTTTTTCGTATGATCGTTCAAAAAAAAAATTGTGTTGATGATGAAGCAAAAAGAAAATAAACAAACAAGTTCATCAAAAATAACTTTGTTTGAATAAAAGCTTCATCAAAATAAAAAGTTACAAAAATATATATATATATATATATAGAAAGTCTTACGAAAACCGACACTTGTTACGCTTTTCGCCCTTTTTTATTACTAACCACTAACCCAACCACCTACCTTTAACCCAAGCCTAACCCTTAACCCATAAAGTCCTCTTGATATTTACAAAGGTATAAATGTTAAAAAGGAGGAGGATTGATTGCTTGGCAAGCTTATGGTAGGAATAAGTTCCATGCCGCTCTCGAGTGATTCGCTAAAAATACACCTTCGGCCGAGTGTGAGTAATTTCTCCCGTGAGGTATGTGAACTCGTATATAAATGGAATTTTAAAAAGGCATGTTATGCCCAAATAAGTAATTTCTCCTATGAAACGTTCTAAATAAATCATTACGAATAGGATTGTAAATAAATAAAAATAAAACCCAAAAAGATCTTGGACATCCCGGCACTCTACGACAAGCCCAAAACCTTCTCTTCTACCCATTCCATTTGGGAGTGTAAGCCACATATTAAAGAGTTTTGCTTGAGGACAAGCAAAAGTTCAAGTGTGGGGGGATTTGATGTGTGTAAAATGCAACATATAAATTACATCAAATGAGGCATAAAACTAACCCTTTTTAAGTACTAATGTTGGAAAAACAGTGTTTTTGTCTTCCTTTTGTATTTTCAGGATTAAATGAGCTCAAATTCACAAAAGAAGCAAAAAGACAGCTAAATCTAACATAAATACAAAGAAAGGAACATAAGTGGACTGCCCGACCCCTCAACGGCATCTTCCCAAGCAAAATAGAGAAGGCAGAAGACTGAACACGCCCCGTGCTCAGCCAGCACGGGGCCGTGCCCAAGAAGCAGCAGAAAAGACAAACCTATAGAAGCTTCTATTGCCCACCACGGGCCGTGTCCAGCGAACACGGGGGCGTGTCGAAAGTACAGCAGGCGCATTAATTGTAATTGCGAATTACAATTAATGAAGAGAGAGATTGTCAGACAGGCACGGGGCCGTGCCCAGCCCTCTGTTCAGCCTATAAATAGGAGTGCTTGGTTTCATTTCAACTCATCCCTTGGCACACCACCTCTCTCACACTTCATCCACCACCATCACAACACCATCATCCACCACCATCATCCATTGTCCATCGTAGAGTGTGTGAGTCGTCTCGGGATCCAAGATTGATCGTAAGAGTTCTTGACAATCAAGGCCATGTTTGCCTAAGTTTCTTACATCACTTGGTGAAGACAAAGTGTCTAGTATAATACTTTTTATTTCTAATCTTTTGCACTTTTTATTTGGTTTTGTATTAATGACTTTAATAACTAGTTACTTATGTTGAAGGTGATATTTCCTTATCGTTTGTCCGTGGTGTCTTGGCATTATTTTACTGTCTATATAAAATAAAGGATTTTCACCATTCATATCTCCACGGTCTATATGGAGGTATGTTGGCTACCTGGTCGGGGGTTAAGGGAACGGTTTGGTAAAGGTCTTGCCATTGTTCAGCGTTTAGAGGTCCTGCAATGGACCTGGGTCAAATTTAGTAGGACCTCCTTCAATGCTTCACGGTATTGGATGGCGGGGGTCCAAACTCTTTGATCCCCTCATAAGTTAACTACTATTAATACTATAACCCGGCTATTTAGGACTGTATCCCTGCTGACTCAGACTACTTAGCCGAGGGTAACGTCACCGCCAAAAGCGGGGCCTACCACAATACTGCATTAATAACTTAATTCATTATCTTCCAATAATCCACCCTTTTAGGATTGTATCCTTGCTGACTCAAACTACTGGGGTGAGGGTAACGTCACCTTCAAAAGAGGGGCCAACTACAATAACTAAGATAATCTCTTAATTATGTGCAAAAGTGCGGAAATAATCAAAGGTTATACTAGATACGAGTCGGAACCAAGTGATTCATCTTGTCTATCTGTTTTTATTTTATTTTTATTTTCAGCATTTTAGTTAGTTTTTATTTTTCTTAGTTTAAAACCTTTTTCTAAACTTTTTATTTTGATTTGACGTTGAGGATAAACCGGTACTAAAAGCTCTTGTGTCCTTGGACGACCTCGGTATCTTACCAACGCTATACTACGCTCACGATGGGTGCACTTGCCCATATGTGTGTTTAGTGTTAGTAAAATATCATGTTTTATAAATTTAAAACTTGGCTAAAATAAGTGTTAAAAGGGCTTAAAATATACACCTAATATAAGTAACACTTCACACGCATCAGAGACCGTAACAAAATATCTGCACACTTGAATGAATGAGAAACCCTTTGCTCCACTTTATAATATCCAAAATACGCATCCGGGTAGTTATCCGGGTTGTTATAACAACCCGGCCTTCTGCCTTCATTCTCTAATGTGACCGGTACAAATATAAGCCCAAAGTCCAGCCAACAGCAAATGTAAGCCCAATGTCCAGCGCAGTGTAAAGCCCAATTCACATGTAACAAAACAGAAAACAACACAACATATTAGATAACACCTTGTGATGTTAAACTGAAAGAATTAATTATTATGTAAATTTTAACAGTCTTAAAACACAATTATTTTGTAATGTATGTTGATTCTAAAACATGTTCTTTGTGCATTAAAATTTGTACATGTATAATGAGTTATCTAAAGTAATCAAGAAAAGTGATGCAATAGCTTGAACAATATGTGGCCAAAGGTATAGAAAAGGATACAAAAGTATGTTCATTTTTGAAATATTCTCATGACTTGCTTTATGCACCCCTCATGCAAATCTTGACTATCTAGTCAAATCAAGACCAACCAATGTCAAAAGATTAAAGGCATTCTTGATTGTGGCTGGAATTTGGATAAATATAGTGATCAATCATAAGATTTTCCACCCAAAATATCATCATGCTATCAAATAAATTTTGGTTCCCCACATTAGTAAAATGGCATCATCAATGTATATACTCACACACCATTTATTAGGATGTGTATGGGTCGGTTTTAGACGTAAACCAAACTTCTGTTTTTGGGTTTAACCCAAACCCAACAGGAAATTTGGTTTTTGAGAAAATATAAAACCAAACCAATGGTTTTGGGTTGGGGTCGTTTAGTTTGATTCGATTATGTTGGTTATTTCAATTACATGTCGGTTATTCGATTTCATGCAGACCACTAGTTGTATGTCACTTGTAAAATTATATATGATTAAGTAAAAGCTAATATTGGCATGGCAACTGTCATGCCTATGATTTCTCCATTATTTATGTATAGTCAAATGTTGTTATTGTATTTCCTATTTTATTGTATTGTAAATTAGTATATATTCAATGTATTCCTCTCTCATTATTCAAGAGAGATTTTTAATCATTACATGGTATCAGACTAATACCAATTCCGATCCTCTCAATTCTTCCTTGCCTCTCACCTATGTCGACCTCCTCCTCTTCCTCAGTCACCACATCTGAAACCTCCATTCCTATGGCTACCATCCTTCACATGCTTACCATCAAACTTTCCTCTACCAACTATCTTTTCTGGCACAACCAAATCAGACCTCTTCTTGCAAACCAAAAACTTCTCGGTTACGTTGACGGCTCCGTTCCTCAGCCACCGAAAACTGTCATCGCTGATTCGAAAGAACAGCCCAATCCTGATTACACCGCCTAGTCTCTTTGTGATCAGCAGGTTGTCCTTAATCTCAACTCCTCCTTAACCGAGGAGGCTATGGCCGAAATCCTTGGTTTCACCACTTGTAACACCTCGAAAATTAGTGTTAAATAAAATAACGACACGTGTCATGTAAGACAAAAGTGTTATAAACCCGGATCTAGTTAAAGATGTATGGTAGGATTTAAAAGTATCGTCATGTTAATTTATACCTCTGAACGACCTCATTATGAATCCCAAGACCCTAACATATATTACAAACATCTGATTTACATTCAAATCCGGTAAATGCTAGCAATGATTGATTCAAATTACACAAGAATGGGATCCTACGAGGATATGCACGACAACCTTCATTTACGGCACTTTCAAAAGGATCCAAGAAAGCTTTATATCATATCAAGGTCGTGTAAACTGTTCATGACCCAAACAAGAGGCCCCATACTAAAATAATGACCCAAAATCGTAATACACTAGTTACCCGTTCGAAACTTAAAAGGTCAAGAGATTTATGCCTGCTGTAAAGGGCTTACGGACCGTAAAGGGTCAGCCTTACGGTCCGTAAGGCATGCCCAGATGCAGAAACTCGGACAGCAGCCTGTATAAACGTTATAACCAACTTAAAAAGATATTTTCACTTCCATGGGCGACCCCTAATAGTTCCTAGGCACTAGGGACACTTGTGGATGATCCATGATCAGTTGTAGCATGATTTGTCATGATCACAAGCTCTCAAATTCACTATAAAAAGGCCCTCATGTTGCAACATTTTGATCATGCCTTCCATCTGCATTTGTGGAACTTCCTGGAGCATAAGATCAGTCCCCAAGCATCTCTAATAGTGCATTAGACCTTGATAAGTACCCTTGACCTTCCTTAATTGAGTTTTACTTAGTTATTAGCTTAAAAGTCAAACCGTCGTAATTAACGTTTGACTTAGCGATTAATCATTAATGGTCCAGTGATTAGTCGAATTGAAGGTAGTTATAAGTTGGTAATTATGTGGGCAATAAACCCTTAAAAGGGCACCCTCTGATTCCCACTCTAACTAGGACTTTTGTCGGGTCAAAGTTCGTTATAAAAAGTCAACAGAAACTTAATTTGCACATTAACGCATAATTAACAATGTAGAAGGCGTGTAACCTATTTTATCACTCATATAACTTGGTAATAAGTATAAGAACTTGTCTAAGCTTGTTTGATCCGACAATTTTCTGTTTAGACCCGGTTTGGAACCGAAAGTCGCAAAACTTTGACTTTTGCTTTGACTTCAGTTCTGACCCGAATTAGTATGATTTGGAAATGCCTTAGAGCTTCATTAGGACCAGGTTACATGTTGGAATAACCCTCTGTGTTTGGTTCGTTGATTGCTCGATTCGTTTACACGTTTCCGTTAAATGCCTAATGTTGACCAATATGCCCTTTTGACCATAAAACGAGAATGTTGGAAATGTGAGAGGACAATAATCTTTGCTACTGAATTATAAACTTGTCCCTAAAATTTCACATCAGTTGGAGGTCTAGACTAGGAGTTATGCTCAATAGCGCACTTAAAAAGCTTTTTGTTAATTAAACGGCGCAATTAGCGTAAAGCCTATCTAAACCCAATTTTTGACACCAAACCTTTTACCCACTGATGTAATATAATATTTTGTGATTTTTAAATATTTTTAATTATTTTTAACATGCTCATAACCTAAGGTTATGGCGTTGATTCGGTAAATACCGATTATACCCTTTCTGGTTATAAAATGAGTTCTACATAGTATTTTGACACCAATCCAATTGCTACTGATTTTATATAATAAATGAAGTATTTTGAACTTTATAACCTAATTAGAAAACTCAGATTTCCTGTATAACCCGGAAATCGCTTAAAATGGTTTTTTTAAGCATATTAAACACATAGTTTATGTTAAAACCATTTTTGTCATATAAGACTTATCACAACTGATATGACCTATTAAAATAAGTTATTTTACTGATGTATTCGGACCCAAATCTCAGAATTTCATTTAACCTCTTTTATAACCTTTAAAATGACCAAAATACCCCTACGGGACTTAAATTGAGATTAAACTCGTTTTGGGCATAATGGAAGGTATCCTACTGATATCACAACCTAATTAAGGCATATTAACTTAGGAAACCTGTAAATGACTCTCATGGTTACCCATTACGCTTATGGCGCGTTCGGTTCGGTTTATGTAACTAGTTTGCATAAATTAGCCGAAACGGGTCAAACCTTATTGTTTTTATCTCAAAATCTAGAATGTGTTTAGATTACCCATATTATACAAGTCTTCAAACTTGTCGGGTCTAAATCACATTCTATTCCGGTCTTCGCTTAATCACGCGTTCGAACCGTATCTTTCTTTAAAACTAACCGGTCTAAGTTTAGGCTTAATTAAAGACCCGTTAGGATTCTAATAGGTTATTATAAA
This sequence comes from Helianthus tuberosus, assembly GCA_030545235.1. Classification (NCBI taxonomy): domain Eukaryota; kingdom Viridiplantae; phylum Streptophyta; class Magnoliopsida; order Asterales; family Asteraceae; genus Helianthus; species Helianthus tuberosus. The sequence continues at coordinate 171,101,177 of CM060358.1, read as the reverse complement.
CCTTCGTTCCAGAATAGGAGACCCGGTAAAAGCTACACGCACTTGCTTATTGTGATTATTACTTTGCAAAGGTAAATACTTTTAACTTATTTTCCCTATACGGGCTTGGGGTATGGTATATAAAATACCGCTTGGTCGGGCATTGAATCTTTAATCGAATAGAGGTTAAATCATTGATATGCTCCGTTTTGAAATGTTTTGTTTACTTAAAGCCTTTGGGGGGTTAATGACCATGTCCCGGATATCCTTGGCATCATTTTACGAAATGGCCACGACCTAAGCACGGGGTGTAGGCGTACACCCGTCAGTGCCAAAATAAATAATGTGGTATGTCTATTGATCTTTAACCCGAGCTACGGGTCGGGCTACTGAAAGCATAAGGAACATGTAATTCTTTTACAAGATTATATTCAAATAATTGTCCAAAGTTATAAAATGTTTATGCCACGTGCATCCAAATCAATTTTTAATCATTTTTAAAATGAGTCAGTTGATTGTATTTACCAGTGTAAACTGACGTATTTTCCCAAAAAGGTTAAGTGCAGGTACTACGCGAACTAGGCTGGCTTTCTCCTAGCGTCCACAATAAGTCTCGCAAGCTTGGATGTCAAAACTGTTGAACAATGTTTCCATTTTATTTTGATCCACCTGTGGATTATTTTCAGCTGTTTGTGATACTTGATATTACAATTTATTAAAGTTGAAATATATCTATCTTTTGCTTCCGATGTGCATTTAAATATTGTGTTGTTTGACTATAACGATATCAACTACATCACGATACTCCCCACCGGGCCCACCGGTAATACGTGGAAATATCGGGGTGTGACACCACTTCTCATCAGATCTGGATCGCTCTCAAAGCGGCATACAGTAACACCTCCTTGGAACGAATGCACCTCTTGCGTGACAATCTTCGTCAACTAACCAAAGGTTCCTCGACGGTTGCTGACTTCGGTCGCAAATTTAAAGCCATCCGTGATCAACTTTCCGCCATTGGTCATCCGGTGAGTGATACGGATAAAACTCATTGGTTTCTTTGTGGTCTTGGTCCCACGTTTGAGAGCTGGTCTACGGCTATCCGTACCACTCGTGACGACCTTTCATGCCGAGATCTCCTGACCAAAGCTGAATGTCAGGAACAATTTCTTAACACCCTGCACCCCACCACCCCTGCTCCTGTCGCTTTTACTGCTCATCACCAAAATTTTGGCAGCCCTGCCTCCTCCTCTAACCGATCCAGAAACCAAACTTCTTGCAGCCCTGTCACTTCAAACCGTTCCGCTAACTCCTCTAAAGGGTCGCGTACCACCACACAGTCAACTATGCCGCACCAACGGTCATTACGCTAACAAGTGTCCGAAACTCTCCTCCTTTGTGGCAGCCGCTTCCGGCTACGAAGGTCTTGCTCGGGCCTTTCACGCTCAATGTCATGTCTCGAGCGAAGGCCCAGACTGGACTGCGGACACCGGAGCCGATCTTCACATGACCGACGATACCGGTAAACTCCATTCTTCTTCTCCTTACTCTGGTTCGACTTTCGTTTTCTTTGGTAATGGGCACTCACTTCCTATAACTCATAAAGGACATGTTTCCATCAATAAAAATGTGTCTTTGAATGATGTACTGGTCGTTCCCAATATAACCAGGAACTTACTTTCAATTAGCAAGTTGACTAAAGATTATCCTGTTGATGTTCTATTCCCAGACACGTTTTTTTGTTATTCAGGACCGGAAAACAAGCCAGCCTCTCGCTCAAGGTCGGTGTGAAAATGGTCTTTATGTGCTTCGGGATAATTCTTCGGCTTTTTTTGCTTCCGTTTCTTCGAATAAAGCCTCCTTTGAGTTGTGGCATAATCGTTTGGGTCATGTTGCCTTTGATGTTATTTCAATTTTAAAGAAACATAGTTGTTTGACATTTACTTCTTTTTGCCGAAACCTAATTTATGTTCGCCTTGTCAACTTGCTAAATCCCGAAAATTGCCATTTAATTTAAACGAAAAACGTGCCTCTCACCCTCTTGATCTTATTCATTGTGACTTATGGGGTCCATCTCCCATCCTAAGTTCAGATGGATATAAATATTATGTTGTGTTTATAGATGATTATTCCCGATTCTCATGGTTATATCCGTTTAAATTGAAAACTGAATTTTACTCTACATTGCAAGCCTTTTTGCGGCTCGTACAAACACAGTTTTCACGTAAGGTCAAAGTCTTTCAAAGTGACGGTGGCACGGAATTTGTTAATCAATATGTCCGGAAAATTTTTACGGGTAATGGCACTTTTCATCTTTTTTCTTGCCCGTACACCGCTCCACAAAATGGTCGCGCCGAATGAAAGCATCGTCACATAGTAGAAATGGGTTTAGCTATGCTATTCCATGCTCGTGTCCCGGCCACTCATTGGGTTGACGCATTTAGTACGGCTACATATATAATAAATCGGTTACCAACCAAAGTACTAAATAATAAATCTCCATTTGAAATGCTTTTCTCTACTAAACCCGACTACCAAAATCTTCGTGTTTTTGGATGTTGTGTTTATCCGTACCTACGTGATTATGCTCTTCACAAACTCGCACCGCGTAGTATTCCTTGTATTTTTATGGGGTATTCCCCGCAATACAAAGGTTACAAATGTTTTGACCCGGCATCTTCGCGTATGTATATCACACGCCATGCTCGTTTTGACGAGACTTTTTTCCCTTACACAAATACTTCCACCTCTCAAAACCTTTCTGACCTTTTTTTATCCACTTTCCATGACCCACTCACTTTTAACAACATTACCCCACCCAATAATGCTCCACCACCAAAACCCCCTAGTATACCTACCCCACCATGTTCCCTATGCAAATCATCTCCCTCAAATTCACCAATCCATCCATCGCCCACTGTCTCTTCCTTCCCAACTTCCCCTATTGAATCACCTTCACCCTCTTATCAAACCTGAATCGCCTCCTCCTCCTCCTACATTAAATTCTGCCACTTCATCATCCGCCCATCCCATGGTTACCCGTTCCAAAGTTGGCACATTTAAACCAAATCCATCTGCCAATCCCATGGAGAAATAATGGAGAGGATCGAAATTGGTAAAAGCTCATATTGGCATTGCAACTGTCATGCCTATGATTTCTCCATTATTTATGTATAGTCAAATGTTGTTATTGTATTTCCTATTTTATTGTATTGTAAATTAGTATATATTCAATGTATTCCTCTCTCATTATTCAAGAGAGATTTTCAATCATTACATGGTATCAGCCTAATACCAATTTCGATCCTCTCCATTCTTCCTTGCCTCTCACCTATGTCGTGTTGGTTCAGTTCTGTTTATACATGAGGGAAAACATTAAAACATACCTGTTACAGCAGACAGTGCGTTGGAGAATCCAGTAATGGAGTTCGACATGCTTGTCATCGTGACCTGGTTCCTCCTTAGGGTGCTGACTGATGATGGTGACTTAGAAAACCGAAAAGGGGTATCGGCTTAGGAGAGGAGGTCGATGATGATGTTATGACTAATGGGGTGTGTCTAATTGTGTAACTGAGTAACCCCTTAACCTCCACATAATTTTCCTTATATAAGCACTCAGGAGGAAACCTAATTAGTTAATAAGGGTAATATGGTCCATCAACAATTACCAACTAATTATTTAACAGGTTATATATATTTTGATCTATATTATGTAAATGATTATAATGGCTATAGATTAAATATTTAATACATAATATATTTAATCTTACATTCTCCCACTTAGCCGAGTAATCATTTACTATGAGTATTAGATAAGCCTGATCAGGAGTTAACACTCATTTTAGCCTTAAACAAGTACTATAGTGGAGAAATACAGCCGTTGAATCATTATGCGACTCAGGACCCCCATTAATCATACTATAGCCTTAATTTAAAACCTAATCGTTATGATCAAAATACGCATAAGCCCTTTGTTTGATTTGTAACTTTATTTGTCTATATGCCATTATACCGGTTGAACATATTCTAAGAGACATACAAAATCAAACTGAGGAAATTTCATTAACATAAAACATAAGCTAGTACAATATGCTCAAATAAGGTCTTTACTAAATCCCATATTCCAAACATGTTCTTCATAAACCTTAGGAGGGAGACCTTTAGTCATCGGATCCGCAAGCATATCTTTAGTACTAATATACTCGATACAAAGATTATTTTCCTCAACTCGTTCTCGTACGAACAGATATTTTGTATCGAGATATAAACCAGCTCCAGTCGAACTGTTACTGTTCGAGAAACTAACGGCAGCTGAGTTATCACAGTAAAGCTTCAATGGTCTAGAAATGGAATTAACGATTTTGAGTCCAGTGATCAGATTTCTAAGCAACATTCCTTGACAGGTTGCGTTATAAACAGCAATGTACTCTGCCATCATTGTGGAAGTTGTGGTCAACTGTTGTTTATGACTCTTCCATGAGATAGGGCCGCCTGCTAACATAAAGATATAGCCCGAAGTGGATTTCTTGTCATCTTTGCACTTTGCAAAGTCAGAATCAGAATAGCCCACCACTTCTAAATGATCACTTCTTCTATCAGTCAGTTTATAGTCTTTCGTCCCTTGCAGATATCGAAGTACCTTCTTAGCTGCTTTCCAGTGATCTAGGCCAGGATTAGTCTGATAACGGCCTAGCATTCCAGCAATATAAGCGATATCTGGGCGAGTACAGACTTGAGCATACATCAAGCTCCCGACTACTGACGCGTAAGGTATTTGGCTCATTTGCTCCTTCTCAACCTCTGTTGTCGGACACTGGAATAAACCGAAAACATCTCCTTTAACTACTGGAGCGACTGAGGGTTTGCACTGTTGCATGTTGTAACGTGTAAGGACACGATCTATGTAAGCCCTTTGGGACAATTCTAAGATCCCTTTGTGTCTATCTCGGTGAATTTCGATGCCAATGACGTAAGAAGCATCTCCAAGATCCTTCATGTCGAAGTTATGCGAGAGTAACCGCTTCGACTCATGCAACATATCTAAACTATTACTTGCCAATAGAATATCATCTACATAAAGGACAAGTATAGTAAAGTTGCTCCCACTCATCTTGAGGTAGGTGCATTGATCCACTTGATTCTTCATAAAACCTTGTTTCTTCATGACTTCATCAAACTTGAGGTACCATTGACGTGATGCTTGTTTTAACCCGTAAATGGATTTCTTCAACTTACAGACTAGATGCTCCTGACCTTCAGGTTTAAAGCCTTCAGGTTGTTTCTTGTAAACATCTTCGTCCAAATCTCCGTTAAGGAAAGCGGTTTTAACGTCCATCTGATGTAACTCTAAATCAAAATGAGCTACTAGGGCCATGACGATCCTTAATGAATCTTTACGAGAGACAGGTGAAAACGTCTCTTGATAATCAATTCCCTCTTTCTGAGTGTAGCCCTTTGTAACCAATCTCGCTTTGTAGCGTTCAACATTCCCATTCGGATCCAGTTTTGTTTTGAACACCCATTTACATCCTACGGGTTTGACTTCGTTGGGTAATTCTACCAAATCCCAAACGTCATTTTTCTTCATGGATTCAAGCTCTTTAATCATTGCTTTATTCCATTCAGAAGACTGATCATTGCTTATGGCTTCATTGTAAGAGATAGGATCATTGAGCTTTCCGGGATCCATTTCAGTCAGGTAGGTAACATAATCATCCCAATTAGTAGGCCTTCTTTGCCTAGATGACCTCCTGAGTGGATTATCGGGTTCAGCGTTGTCTTGCTTATGAGCGTTTGATGTGCCTTCGTCATAAGGTATAATAGGTTCTGATTGTAGAGGTGAATTTGGAGTTGGTGCAGTAGCTTCAGGTACAGTAGTTGCAATGGGTACAAGAGGAGTAATCGGAGTAATGGTAAGCGACGAGTCTCTCCTCCCCGCGTCTTATACTTCTTGCAATTCTTCGTAAGGGTTGGTACTGCTCCCACTGACCTTGAAATCCTCCAGGAACGCGGCACGCTTGGTTTCAACAATACGGGTGACATGAGAAGGACAATAGAAACGATAACCCTTTGAATTCTCAGGATACCCGATAAAGAAACAGGTAACTGTTTTAGGGTCAAGTTTCCTTAGGAAAGGATTGTAAAGTTTTGCTTCAGCAATGCAGCCCCATACTTTCATATATTTAAGACTTGGTTTCCTTCCTATCCAAAGTTCATAAGGAGTTTTAGGGACAGACTTAGAAGGAACTCTATTGAGTATATGAACAGCTGCTTTTAACGCTTCAGTCCAGAGGAATAATGGTAAATTAGTGTTGGCTAACATACTGCACACCATGTTCATAAGGGTACGGTTTCTTCTTTCAGCCACACCGTTCTGCTGAGGTGTACCAGGCATGGTGTATTGGTTCACAATCCCCTGGCCCTTACAAAACTCATAAAATGGACCAGGAGCTTGTCCCACATCAGTATGTCTTCCATAATATTCACCGCCTCTATCTGATCTCACAACTTTAATCTGACGATCTAATTGTTTTTCAACTTCAGCCTTATAATCTTTAAAAGTTGTAAGAGATTCAGACTTCTCCTTAATAAGATACAAGTACATGTAACGAGAATAATCATCAATAAAAGTGATAAATGAAGTATGTCCTGATATGCCAGCGATTTGGTAGGGACCACTAATGTCAGTGTGAATGAGTTCTAATAAATTAGAGCTCCTAGTGGCACCTTTCTTATTCACTAATGTAATTTTACCTTTAAGACATTTGACACATGTTCAAAAATCAGAGAAATTGAGAGGAGGTAAGACTTCATCCTTTACGAGACGATTTAATCGTTCTCTTGAGATGTGGCCTAAACGTTGATGCCACAACATGGATGAAGTTTCTAAGTCTCGTTTCTCTTCCGTCTTTGTGAGTGATTCATTAATGTTATATGACAACAAAGATTTGGAAAAGTTATCTTCTAGTTCTAATCTATAGAGACCACCATCCAGAATACCAGTACCATAAAGAACATAATCATAAAGGATAGAGAGTTTGCGATGACCATGGGAAACAATAAAACCGTCCATGTCTAACTTTGGTCCTGATACAAGGTTCCGAGTTACCTCAGGAACATATAAGGTATCATAAAGTTTAATACATAAACCAGTTTTTATAACTAATTGTAATGTTCCAATGGCCTTCACTTCTAATTCCCGATCATCCCCAACCTTAAGCGTTCTTTGGTTTCTTTCCAGCTTCCGGATTGTAAGGAATCCCTGAGTTGAATTGGTAACATGAACCATAGAACCATAATCAAACCACCAAGAATTAGCAGGAACACTTAAATTATAGGACTCAAGTATCATAAAATAATCGTTACCTTTCTTAGCCAGCCACTCCTTAAAGTCAGGGCATTCCTTCTGATGTGTCCTGTCTTTTTACAGAATTTGCAGCGGATACTGCCTAAGGAGTTCTTAGAGCTGGAAGGTGCACTTGTATTAGGATTAGGATTAGGCCTTTGGACTTTTGAAGCATCCTTCCTCTGATTATTGTTCTTCCTCTTCTTAGAGTTGGAGGTGGTGAAGTTTGCAACATCGGTGGTGCGATCCATCCTCATACGCTCTTCCTCCTGTACGCACATAGCGACCAATTCACTCATTGTCCATTTGTCCTTCTGAGTGTTGTAATTGATCTTGAATGCTTCAAAGGATGAAGGAAGCGAAGTGATGATAAAATGAACAAGGAAACCATCACTGATTTCTATTTCCAGCCCCTTCAGCTTATTGGCCATGTCATTCATCATCATGATGTGCTCGCGAATGCCGCTCCTCCCATCATACTTAGTTGTCACCAGCTTGAAAATAAGAGTACTAGCGTGTGCTTTAGACGTCCCCTTGAACTGCTGATGCGTAGTCGAGTGTTATATATATTAGGTGTATATTTTAAGCCCCTTTAACACTTTTTAGTCAAGTTTTAAATTTATAAAACACGATATTTACTAACACTAGACACACATATGGGCAAGTGCACCCATCGTGAGCGTAGTATAGTGTTGGTAAGATACCGAGGTCGTCCAAGGACACAAGAGCTTTTAGTACCGGTTTATCCTCAACGTCTAATCAAATCAAAAAGTTTAGAAAAATGTTTTAAACTAAGAAAAATAAAAACTAACTAAAATGCTGAAAATAAAAATAAAAAGAAAAACAGATAGACAAGATGAATCACTTGGTTCTGACTCGTATCTAGTGTAACCTTTGATTATTTCCGCACTTTTGCACTATTTTAAGAGATTATCTTAGTTATTGTAGTAGGCCCCTCTTTTGAAGGTGACGTTACCCTCACCCCAGTAGTTTGAGTCAGCAAGGATGCAATCCTAAAAGGGTGGATTATTGGAAGATAATTAATTAAGTTATTAATGCAAATTATGGTAGGCCCCTCTTTTGGAGGTGACGTTACCCTCGACTAAGTAGTCTGAGTCAGCAGGGATACAGTCCTAAATAGCCGGGTTATAGTATTAATAGTAGTTAACTTATGAGGGGATCAAAGAGTTTGGACCCCTGCCATCCAATACCGTTAAGTATTGAAGGAGGTCCTACTAAATTTGACCCAGGTCCATTGCAGGACCTCTAAACGCTGGACAATGGCAAGACCTTTACCAAACCGTTCCCTTAACCCCCGACCAGGTAGCCAACATACCTCCATATAGACCGTGGAGATATGAATGGTGAAAATCTTTTATTTTATATAGACAGTAAAATAATTTCAAGACACCACGGACAAACGATAAAGAAAGATCACCTTCAACATAAGCAACTAGTTATTAAAGTCATTAATACAAAACCAAATAAAAAGTGCAAAAGATTAGAAATAAAAAGTATTACACTAGACACTTTGTCTTCACCAAGTGATGTAAGAGACTTAGGCAAACATGGCCTTGATTGTCAAGAACTCTTACGATCAATCTTGGATCCCGAGACGACTCACACACTCTACGATGGACAATGGATGATGGTGGTGGATGATGGTGTTATGGTGGTGGTGGGTGGTGGGTGGTGGGTGAAGTGTGAGAGAGGTGGTGTGCCAAGGGATGGTTTGAGCTTGAGCCAAGCACTTCTATTTATAGGCTGAACAGAAGCTCGGGCATGGCCACGTGTCCAGTGGGCACGGCCCCGTGTCCAGTGGGCACGGCCCCGTGTCCACATCCTTCTCTTTCTTCATTTAATGCAGTTTTGTCTTTTTAGTTGACCACGACCCCGTCTCCGCTGAGCACGACCCCGTGGTGCAGAAGAATCTTTGTACTATGCAGATTTGCTGGATTGTGCAAATCTTATAGTTGACCACGGCCCCGTGTCCGCTGAGCACGGCCCCGTGGTGGGCAATAGAAGCTTCTACCACTTTGTCTTTTCTGCTGACACTTGGGCACGCCCCCGTGCTGGCTGAGCACGGGGCGTGTTCAGGCTTCTGATCTCTTGTTTTGCTTGGGAAGATGCTGTCGTGGGGTCGGGCATGTCACGTCTTGTTCCTTTTCTTGTATTTATGTTAGATTTTGATGTCTTTTTGCTTCTTTTGTTAATTTGAGTTCATTTAATCCTGAAAATACAAAAGGAAGACAAAAGCACACTTTTTCCAACATTAGTACTAAAAAAGGGTTAGTTTTATGCCTCATTTGATGAAATTTATATGTTGCATTTTTAACACATCAATTGCGCCTCCACAGAAGCCAAGTAGGTTTTAGCATCTTCAGAATCAGGAATAGCTCCCCTGATTGCATTGCTTATGGACTGCTTCATAAACATGAGAGACATGCGGTTACACCTAGTCCACTTTTCATGAGTTAACTGCTGAGCAGCAGTACTTTGTGGAGTAAGGTCCGCTGGCTTATCCTCTCTTAGAGCATAATCGAAATCTAGCAGCCCAAGAGTAAGCATGAGAGCATCCTTCCATGCAGCAAAGTTATCACCAGTCAAAGGTGGAATCCCGCAATTGGGCGCTGATAGTGGAAATAAGATGAGCAAGTTATGATACTAAGGAAGAAGTCCTAATGTGATCTAAGGGCACGTTAAACTAAGGCAAGCATAAATAATGACCATTTTACATTATGAAGCTGTGATATTGTCTATTACTAACATCAAAATAATAGACTTAGCTAAAAAATTCTACTTAAACGAAGACAAAACAGCTTTGGCCAGAAGTATAATCATTTAAGCATATGTGCAAAGTGGTTGTAACAAATCAGCTTTGGCCAGAAATTGAGACAATCACTTTAGTTATGCACTTGTTGAGTATGCCATCTATGAATGAATTAAATCAGCTTTGGCCAGAAATTAAGACATTCATGCTTATGATGCACACACAACATAGCTTTCGTAATACTTGAACGATAAGTAGATGTATCAAGTCAGCTTTGGCCAGAAATGATACATCAAAAAACTCATTCAAGTTAAGCCATTTTTTTTTTTGGTTTTGTAAAACATTATCTGATTCTGATTAATTAACTAAGTAATTACAAAACCAATTATTTAATAGCAAACCACCCGTTAGCGCGGATCGAACTTGTGCGATCAGTAATGCCCAAGTTTTGTGCGATCAGTAAACAGCTTAACATAATGAGGTTTCGAGTCTTGTGCGATCAGTAATGCCCAAGTTTTGTGCGATCAGTAAAGCCCAAAAACTTGTGCGATCAGCAAGGCCCAAAAACTTGTGCGATCAGTAAGGCCCAAAACTTGTGTGATCAGTAATGCCCAAAAATTTGTGTGATCGGTAATGCCTTATGCGATCCACAAGTCTTGTGCGATCCACAAGTCTTGTGCGATCCACAAATCTTGTGCGATTATGCAGTCTTAACTTGTAAAATATGCTTAATTAGTTGTACAAATCTTGTGCGACTGTCTTGTGCGATCAGATCATCTCTTATGTGATCTGATCTTGTGCGATTATCGTATGCGATCAGATCATCTCTTATGTGATCTGATCTTGTGCGATCCAGTTGCTGTTTATTGTTATAACAACTGAAAATTCGAAAATTAAGAGTTGTGATAGAGTTTCCTATTATAACATTGATCTAATTTTATCATAAAATTTCGAAAATCATAATCTGTTTATCTTATTAACAGATTCCGAAAAAACTTATTAGATAAAATAAGATCAAAATTAGGAAAACATTCCACAATTCAAAACACATTCCAAAACATAAAGGAAATTTCGAAATTTTAACTAAGAACATGATGAACCCTAAATAAAATAACCTTAAACTTATATCCGAAATCTGGAAATAATTACACATTTAAACATGTTTCTCAAACTGATGATTTCGGAACAGTTATAACGAATCAATATAGATCCGAGATGATATCTCGGATGATAAAACCGAATTTTATTATGGTTTTCAAATCCTGTTTTCCTGCTTTAATCCAGATTTACGGATACAAAACAGAACTGACTAATCAACATATGCTCTGATACCACATGTTGGTTCAGTTCTGTTTATACATGAGGGAAAACATTAAAACATACATGTTACAGCAGACAGTGCGTTGGAGAATCCAGTAATGGAGTTCGACATGCTTGTCATCGTGATCTGGTTCCTCCTTAGGGTGCTGACTGATGATGGTGACTTAGAAAACCGAAAAGGGGTATCGGCTTAGGAGAGGAGGTCGATGATGATGTTATGACTAATGGGGTGTGTCTAATTGTGTAACTGAGTAACCCCTTAACCTCCACATAATTCTCCTTATATAAGCACCCAGGAGGAAACCTAATTAGTTAACAAGGGTAATATGGTCCATCAACAATTACCAACTAATTATTTAATAGGTTATATATATTTTGATCTATATTATGTAAATGATTATAATGGCTATAGATTAAATATTTAATACATAATATATTTAATCTTACATGTCGACCTCCTCCTCTTCCTCAGTGGGGTGTAAGCCAGTCGATTCATATAGGCTCTTACTATTCTCATATCCCTACATATTATTCTCACACTCTTTTTCACTCTTTCTCTCTCAATATATATATATATATATAAAGCAATGTATCCCTCTCTCATTATTCAAGAGAGATTTTCAATCATTACATGGTAAAAGTTAATATTGGCATTGCAACAAGTCTCGTGAAACGGTGCGTGAGATAACACGTCATGGTAGTTTTTTTTTTTGTCCATTTGTCGTCAAGTAGAATATCAGTTATTATGTGTACCATGCACCATAAGCTTAAATGGTTTAACCATGAATAAATTTCAATTTATATATTTACGTTGATCGATTTGAATTATAATTTGTTTTTAAATGAATTTATAATAAAATAGAAAAATTAAATAAAAGGAAAACAAGTGAAATCATATAAAAGTCGGTGGTAGGCTAGTACTAGTAGCATGTTAAGCGTTTACATCACTTAAAATCGCTTTATTGACAAGGAAAATAGAGATCATAGTTTTATAAATAAAGTCTAGGTTAGAATTTCGTAGATTACACATGTTTTATATATTTACGCTGATCGATTTGAATTATATTTTGTTTTAAATAAATTTATAAGAAAATAGAAAAATTGATTAAAAAGAAAACGAGTGAAATGATATAAAAGTCGGTGGTAGGCTAGTATCATGTTAAGTATTTACATCACTTTAAATCGCTTTATTGACAAGGAAAAATAGATCAGGGTATACGGAGTGGGCGGCAAACCCACTCGGCAAACCGCCTTTGCCGCGCGGTAACACCGCCGCCGGTGGGTTTGCCGATCGGTGAAGGTTGTGGTGCGGGGAGAGGACGCCGATGCGGGGAGAAGAGAGAGAGAGTGAGGGAGCAGGAGAGAGAGAGGGAGTGAATTAGAGAGAGGGTATTGTGGGGTGGGGTCCATGCCATCTCTCAACAAATCACACATTTTTCCTTTTTTTTAAAGTTTACCACTTCACAAAGTGTTTAAACTATTGCCAACAATTTTCAGCAAAGTTTAAACACTTTTGCCTGATTGGCATGACGCGCTCTGATTGGTCGGTTTTTTAGTTTACCACTCCAAAGTGTTTAACCACTCCTTACACTCTCATACTTTTTTTAAATAAAGACTGGGTTAGAATTTCGTATATTACACGGGTTTTATATATTTACGTTGATTGATTTGAATTATATTTTGTTTTTAAATGAATTTATAATTAAATAAAAAAATTGATTAAAGGAAAACAATTGAAAAGATATAAAGTCGGTGATAGGCTAGTAGCATGTTAAGTGTTTACATCACTTTAAATCACTTTATTGACAAAGAAAAATCAGTGTTGCAAAAATCGCGATTAATCGCCGACTAGTCGCTAGTCGGCCTCATACTGAGTAATTTTTCACTAATCAGTCAAAAAATCGCTAGTCGGTCAAAGCCGGTTCAAGCCGCCCTAGTCGGCCCAAGTCGCCCTAGTCGGCCCATTTGAAATCCTTACAAAACAGACCCAAGATTACAACTTTAGCCCATTTTCCTTATCCCTTACCCTAATATGATGAAAAATTTGAGTCGGAGAAAGAGGATGAAGTAGACGAGGAGATTGAATACAAGTCGGATGGTGTCGAAATCATTGAACACTACGGGTATGACGATTACATTTGAGCTATTTGTTAATGTTTGAATTTTAAGTACTGAGACTTGTTATGTTATGACTTATATGTAAGTTTAGTTTGTATTTTGAACTACTTTTACCTTTTTAAATATTATATTGATATGAATGTGTGAGTATATATATACATGTTTATAAAAATAATAAAATTTACATATAAAATTCCGATTCGATTAATCCCGAGTAGTCGCTAGTCCCCACCTCACCGGCCGACTAGCGACTAGCGAGTTCTCCAACCTTGGGAAAAATAGATCATACTTTTATAAATGAGTTAAATGCTATTTAGTTCTTCTGGTTTGGGCCATTTTACCAGTTTAGTCCAAAGATTTCATTTTTCATCTGTGGGTCCAAAAAGGTTTCACCATTGCCATTTTAGTCCACTGGGTTAACTTCATCCATTTTTTCTGTTAACAAGAAGGGTAATTCGGTCATTTTATATGGCCGAATTGTCTTTCTAGTTCACAGAATTACATATAAAATGACCGAATTTCCCTTCTCGTTAACAAAAAAAAATGGGTGAAGTTAACCATGGCAACGGTGAAACGTTTTTGGAGCCACAGACGAAAAATGAAACATTTGGACTAAACTGGCAAAATGACCCAAACATAGGGACTAAAATGACAATTAACTCTTTATAAATAAAGACTAGGTTAGAAATTCGTATATTACATGGGTTTTTTATATTTGCGTTGATCGTTTTGAATTATATTTTGTTTTTAAATGAATTTATTTATAATAAAATAGAAAAAAATGATTAAAAGGAAAACGAGTAAAATGATATAAAAGTCGGTGGTAGGCTAGTAGCATGTTAAGTGTTTACATCACTTTAAATTTTAAATCACTTTATTGACAAGGAAAAAATGGATCATACTTTTATAAATATAGATTAAATTATAAATTTGTATATTACACGGGTTGAATAAATATAATTTTATATAGTAAGTATAAAAAATTACATTTTTTAAAAATCTGTGTATTGCACGGATTAAATAAACACGTGTATTACACAAGTTCAATAAATATAATGTAATCCCATAAAAGATACAGTCGTCAAGATATGTTTTTAAAAAATCAACTTTTATGTACTATTTTACTTATTATAACATTTTACTTTATTTATTTATTATTATGTTAGAAATTTGTGTACTACACAAGCTATAACATTTTACTTTTTCTTTTTATTTACTATTAGGTTAGAAACTTATATATTATATGAAGTTGGATCAAAGGTGGAAACATAAGAGATAAACGGAAAAATTAAAAGGTTATTTGTCACACCCCAACCGATGACGGAAACATCGGAGTGAGACGAAATAGATTGCTCGAGACCTCATAACATTAATATTTGTGACAAGTATTTAGATAATAAATTCCATTCCATTTCTAAAGAGTCAATTACAAGGATTTGAAACAAATACAACAACATGAATAATGAAATACGATTCAATAAAAGTACAAAATTTAAAGTGTGTATCTAAGCATCCTACTAGATTCCATGCATCACCAACATCATCGTTAAACCTACAATATGTTTTAAAAGCGTAGTTCAACACAAAAAGTATTGGCGAGTATACAAGTTTGGTGCGTAGTATATGAGTATAAAAATGATAAGGAACAATCCACATGTCAAACCTAGTTATCAAGATTAACATATACACTGGCATGCGATTTACAAGTCAACCCTCTGTTTACGCAAGTATGAATGAATAAACCTAAGATGACCTCTCGTTCACGGGCGGTGCGTTACTCCTATAGCGCTATACATGTTAAGTGGAGGCTTGTACGAAGCGAATGACATGTTCATCACATAAGAATCACCCAGAAAACACGAATCAATCATAACAAATATGTCACACCCCGATATTTCCACGTATTACCGGTGGGCCCGGTGGGGAGTATCGTGACGTAGTTGATATAATCATAGACAATTTAATACAGTTTATATACACAGCGGAAGTCGAAAGATAAAAAACATTACAAACCGAATGAAAGTAATATCATTTATTACAAAACGGTTGTAAAGGATCCACATGCGGATCGAAGTTAAAGGAAACATTGTTCAGCAGATTTATAAACTGTCACACCCCTTTCTGCGGCGGAAGCACGAGGTGTGATCATGAAAGGTTCTCATTGCATACGAAAGGTAAACATGCTATATGCTCGTAAAAACATCAAATACCATAATTTGAAAACATAAGTTTAGCGTTTACATCGCTAAGTCGCATAAAACATTGTCTTAAAAAGTTTACAACTTTATTTAAAGATAAACAATAACGACATCTACAAGCATAAGCGAGACCGCGCGCACATCCATCCTAGTTACCTGAAATACATGTGAGTTTTGGAAAAACGTCAACATAAAGTTGGTGTGAATTCATGCAGTTTTGTATTTCACGTTTGTATACTTTGTATAAAAACATAGTTTGTGAATAAATCAAGTTTTCATATATAAGTCCAGTTTCATGTGTACACCACGTACTCATGTATAATTCAATTTCTTCTTGAGTACCCCACGTACTCAAGTATAATTCAATCTTTTCTTGAGTACCCCACGTACTCAAGTATTCATCAATTTTTAGTATGGTATGACTTTTATGTAAATAAAGTATTCCTGTAAGTTTCAGGATTGTTAATGGGTTGCAAAGCCATTAACATGTGACACGACATAGGAAGTCACCAAACCTAAGGCATTTAATTGGTATATTCTGAGACACAAAAGCACTACTCGATTCTCGCCCTCACCGAGAGTGTGGCTGCCAGGCACCCGTTAGATCTAACATTTTGTTCTGCGGTCTAGGTATATTGTTGATTAATGGTGCTTATGTACCCTATTCGTGACACTATTTCTCATAACGCATCCTACTTGGTTCTCGTCCTCACCAAGCGCGTTTCTTGTTATCAATTCTCATAACGCATCCTACTTGGTTCTCGTCCTCACCAAGCGCGTTTCTTATTATCATTTCTCATAACGCATCCTACTTGGTTCTCGTCCTCACCAAGTGCGTTTCTTATTATCTTATATTTCGTCACACTTGGTTCTCGTTCTCACCAAGTGTACTTCTTGTATTCTTATATTTCATCACACTTGATTCTCGTTCTCACCAAGTGTGCTTCTTATATTTATATCATACCAATTATAAATATTGTACATTTGTACATGTATTTCACCCCCGAAGTTATAAAAACTGAAAACAGTTAAAGAAAAGGGGGAGCATGAACTCACAACTTTGCGTTCCTATGCGTCGTAAACTTCACCGGATTTGCTTAATTAACGTCGTAACCTATACGCGTTTTCTTAACGTTAGTCACTAGACTTGTATCGCACAAGTACAGTCACTCTCTTTGGTGTATATATTCTTGTGTTAAAAATATTTTATATTTTTAACTAAGTATCTTACTTATATTATTTTCTCTAAAATTAATATAAGTGTCTCGTGTTTTGCACTTTGCACCCGAATTATGTATCTTGTATGTTGTATGTGTATTTTTGTGTTTATACTTCTCATGAGTATTTAGTGTGTTTTTAAGTCTTAATACACTAGCACGTATAACACATACTATATACACTTAGCACAAAAGTTGGTGATCAAATAATACATATTTTTCTCTCAAAAATATATACTTAATATCCATTTTTATTCTTGAAGAAATCCCTATTTCTTATCACCAAAAATTAGGGAAACCTTGGTAATATTTTTAAGCACATTTTTAGGGAATAAGTTTCTTAAAAACTTATATTTTCTAAGTGTCAAAATTTATAAAAATTTTGACAGAGTTTCCCCTAAAAATGGAGGTTTCCCATGTTTTCAAAACATGTGTTTATTTTCTTTTAAATCGTCAACAATCATCAACAACAATTATCAACAACACTCATCAACAATAATCACTAATTTCTCCATTTCATGAACTTGAATATTTACAAAAATGTGTAGTAACTTACTAGCACATTTAGTAAGTCTTGTTATCTTTAAAAATAAGTTTAATTTCTTAAAAACTTTATTTTTAAAGATCTTGAAGTTTCACAACTTCTAGTCATGATTTACCAAAATATTTCTTTGTAGAACTCCCTTGTTACACAAGTGTCTACACACTTGTTTATTTACTAAAATGCTTTTAATTTATATAAGGTCCGGGTTTTAACAAAACTAGCATTTTCCGCTTGGTTCTTCCGAAAAACCACTTGTAGATCTTTAGATCTACATGCTTAGAGTCTTATTTTACAAGGAAAATTATGTTTACACAAGTTCCAAGTTCATGGTGGGTGATTTCATCATCTTTTATATTTTTAACACTTAACATACTACTAGTTCATGTTCTCGAACATGATCTAGTATGCGTAGATGATGATCCACCCCACTTATAATGACAAACAACATCAAATAATCTCAACTAGACAAGTTTCACAAGATTTACACAACTAGTTTCTCTTTATCCAACTTATTCATCATATGACCAAGACTTTGTGTTATGTTCTTGTGTGTGTTTGATTTTTAACCATTAAATCACCTATTAACCACCATAAACAAGATCAAGATGGTGTTTTAGAGCACTTACTACTAGCACAAGGCTAGGGAAGTTCAAGAGTGCAAATGAGGTGGTTAAAAGCTCCAAAGTGAGGTCCTTCCACTTCTAGCACCTCACACCTTCTTAGTTAAGCTTCTTACACCTTGTAGTAGCCTTGAATCATGAGGTTGAAGCTTGAAAATGGAGGTGTGTGTGTGGGGGTTATGGGCCGAGAACAAGAAGAACAAAGAGGAAGAAGGTGAAGTGTTTATGGGATGTAGGACAATATGCTTTCCTTATGGTTCTTTATAAAGACTATTCCAACAATTTGTTGTCTAGTGGGTCTTATGCTTCCAAAGTTAGTAACAAAACAAATAAAATATCAACATAAAATCAAGGGGTGGGGTCCCCTTGATGAACCGTAGGTTTGGGGGGGGGGGGGGGTTACATGGTTTGATTTCAATTGCTAGTTGCTTAAACTAGTTACTTTCCAAGTGTTAGAAATTAGTGTTAAGTGTGTCATGTTATAATATAGTGCGTTAGGGTGTTCGGGGACCCTAACTAGCTTAGAAAAATAAAAACAATGCTTCTAGCATTATTTTGGTGTTCCGGGTATTATCCGGTTGTTCGGTTGGATATCAATCCATTTAAGTGCTAAACTACACTTTTTAGTGACTATAATGTATCCTTTTGTAACACTTTTGATTCCCAACACTTAGGGAAATATTCTGACTGAAAAATTATATTTTCTGCATAATATTCATATGTTTAAATGCTGAATTGAGCTGAATTATACAAAATTATGCACTTAAAGTGCGTTTCGGGTGCTTTTTAGTGCTTATTTTTGCTTTCGCAATGTCTATAAATTAAACCCTTACATGTACTCTTGGGTTTTAATGTACTTTTGTCGTCGGACCTACACCTAGGCCTCAATTATAATGTCTGACTGCTTTCTGCAGTTCTGTTGACACAGTGTGTCTTACCGGTGAGTTTACTAGTATTTCTGACGCAACGCTCTCGTTTATGCATAAAGCAATATTTTGTAGTATACAACGTGCATGAATTCACTTGTTTAATCATGTGTTCAGATATTCCTGACAATTAAGCACATAATTGCAGTCATTAAATAATAATTAAAGTGTATGGAAATTACCGGTTTAGTGCCAGTTGCCACAGTCTCCCCCCGTTAAAAGAATTTCGTCCCGAAATTCAGGCTGAACTAACTCTCGCAGGAGTCTTCTTGAATAGGTGGGGATACTTTTCTTTGAACTGGTCTTCACGTTCCCATGTGTACTCGGGTCCGTGCTTAGAGCTCCAACGTACTTTGACAAGTGTCACACTGCTCCTCCTGGTCTTGTTGACTTTCCAGTCGGTAACCTCAACTGGTTGTTCTGTAAATCGGAGGGCTTCATCAATATTGTAAGTCCCGTTTAACCGGATCTTTCAATGATATCAAACAACACCAAGTTTGTGCGGAATCCAAACTCGGTGTGATTCAAGATAAACCAAAAAACAATTGAAAAACGAAGAACACAACCGAATCACCTTTAAACACTTGCACACGATTCTATTACTTAAACAAGCAAAACCGTCTAGTACAAGTGTTCTACCACCAAATTGCCTCTCTCTCTAGAGAAAATGTAACAATGATGATCAAACCTAAAAACAAGTTGAAAACTTGTTTATATACATGGACAAGCCCACTTCCCTACATGGGCTTCCCTTGGGCCTGCTTGGCCCACATGGCCTAAAGCTTGGCCCAAAAGACCTATAAAGGTCCACAACCTAATATAAACTAACCCGGTAAGGCCCAGCTCGTAACCATAGCTCGTTGTATTAATTTGATGCGTCAGTCTCACACTTTAGGGCCTAACAATCTCCCCCTAGACTGATGCCATCAAATTGTCTTCATACCATGAATTCAGCAACGTCTTCAACGAAGTCTATGGTTGTCTCTATGCTGCAGATGTTGTGGAAGTTCTTGACTTCTGAACTCTCAGCACTGGGTCTCTTTCTTCAGCTCTTGTGGTTAGCTTCATATCAGGATCTCGATCAGCTTTGCTTGAAATATCTTTGTCAAAAAGAATGTGAGAGGAGGATTCTCAGCAGCTCTTTTCTTCTTCAGTCTTTGTCTTTCAAGCAGATTCACGGTACTTCTTCAAATGCACTATCACTGTCAGACGGCAATTCGTATCCGATTCTTCTGACTCAGGTACATCTTGTTGTTGTGCTGCTTCAGGCTTCTTCAGCAACTAACAGCATCTCAGTCTTCATTAACCCCTGTTCTTGATTGAAATCAAGTTCTGCACATACTCACAAACTCATAAGCAAACATTTCTTATGCAACAGGGAGAGTACCACATGAACACTAGGTACATGAAATTTCACAATTTAAATTCTTTTAACTTTTGATGATCAGTCAAATCTTCAAGAACGGTTACATTTTTAATTTTAAGAAAAACAAAATAAGCACTCTATTTTTGTTTTTTTTTATTTTATAGAAAAACAAGACACTATTTTTGTATTTTTGAATTTTTTAAGAACTAAAAACAAATAAAAACTCAAAATATAAACAACTACCATAAAATACAATTACAATTGCAATGGGATCAAAATTCGTTCTCAGGCAGACTAAGGAACACTTTTCAGTACGAGCCTAATCAAACTGGTCTATGCGATTGCCAATATGTTTGTCCACCTAAACTTTAACGCTCAACTTTCAATTTTTCAACTTCGTGATATGCTTTAGGCAATATTATACTATTATACCCGTGTGTCCCATTCCAAGGCATACCCCAGCGATCAAGGTAAGCACAACGATTCATCGTAGCAGGTGAGTATACTGATGTCATCCTTTAAGATATCCTGACTGTGTCTAGGTCTGCATATAATCTGTTTTATCATGTTTTGATTTCTTAACAATGAACACCCAAATAAATTCTAATCAAATCCTGGAAATATAAACAGCACACTCTATCATGCAAGTATCTTCCCTACCACATATTTCACAAGTCCAATCCAGATTTCTGAAATCTTAACTGGGAATAGGTTGAGAAGAGAACAGAATAGATCTTTTGCAGAGATGGTATAATATACAGATCAAATGAGTTTTTCTCAGTTTGATATAGGTTTCTTGGGTTTCTTTTGGGCACTTGAGGGCCTCTTTCGGGTGTATAATTGATCTACAGAGCGACAACGTACAGCTAGGTCAGCATGTATCTGGATGCAGCAGAAGCTGTCGTTGCCTAGCACCTCCAGGTCAGCATATATCTGGATGCAGCAGAGGAGGTACACGACTTTTTCAGAGAAGATTTCAGAATCAGATCAAAATTGTGTGTATCGGGACAACATACAGACATTCAAATAGAAATGAGCTAATTCCAAGTGACTTTCTTTCCTGGGGTCATGTACAATTTTAGTTCTAAACAGAAGGACAGCCAAGATATCCCCGGATGATTCAACAATATAAAGACCCGAAACCTCAGATATTGGCTATCTATCAACGCAAGATTTAAGACCATAAAATCATACGCCATTGGTATGTTACCCACATGGTACATAGTTCGTTATGTTTATATCACTTAGTATCTTTTATCATGTTGAGCGTCAAGCCTATCGACATATCGCAGTAGATCCTAGTCTTTTCAGCTATGGCACCTTACATGTGTTAGTCAAACCCTTTAACACGAACATTTATTTCACTTCCCATATCATGAAATCTTTCTTTTTGGATTTTTCATTTTCTAATGTTTTTTGTATTTTTCTCATTTTCTCCCCCTAAAACAATACATATTTACAGCAAACTCTTTTTGTATTTTCTGAGTTTTCTCCCCTAAACTCTATATCTATCTATATGTTCCTCTCCCCCCCTAAATTTGTGCATAAATCTTGGATTTTTGCGCAAATTTACCATTTACTAGAGAAAGGACACTTTATATACAAAATAATAAACTAAAAAAGAGAGAAAATATTTTTGGTTAACCGTTCCGTCATTAGATTGAAGACTAATCAATATTCAAATCAAAGTACTGAATTTAAACGGTACCTTTTGCTGATCTTATCTTACTTCTCTAATCTCCTCCAAAGGAAACATATCATCTGTAAAAAAAATTTGAACTTTTTGCAACAATGAAATGTTACCCGTTTTATCTCTGGAACAACCGCTATCAACATTCCAGAGATTGTCAACAGCTCCTCCTTGGTTGTTCCTGAAAAATAAGGAGATTAGTAAGACATGGGTACCCAGGCCATCGTGGTCCTGGGATTTCCTGAAGCATCAAAGTAAGACACTTCTTTCAAACACAAGTCCCCTTTCGTTTCAAGGATTGGAAACATTGCTGCTTTGGATTTGGGTTTCCAAATCTGTTTAGGTATAGCAAACGCATTTGTTGCCTTCGGTTGAGCAACTTTACCTGTTTCAGATTTGTTAGTTTTAGAAAAACGTTTTTGTTCCTGAGAAGCTTTGCGTTTGTTTTTGGCAGCGTTCCAATCCCCATCAGAAGCTTTAACCTTGGGATTCACATTCTTCATTGCCTTAGGTGATGATACCTTCATTGGCTTGGAATGATTGTTATCCTTTGATGTAACCCTCTGATTTTGCATATAGTAGGGTACATAGGGACGCCGTGTGCAGTTTCTAGCAATATGACCCGCATTGCCACAGTTGTAGCAAGTTTGTCTTTTCATCGGAAAGACATTTTTAGCAGCTTGATTTGCTCTAGCAGGTCCTGAAGGACAAACCGGTCCTTTTTGTGTTGGATGTGCCTGCACATTCATTTCAGACGAAGACGAATTTGGGTACTTGTATTTGCTATTTGCAGAAGTCTTGTTACTCTGAGCACCATTCTTCGTCTTTTCTCCCTTATTGGAGCTTTCAATCACCTTGTCACGAGCCTTATGAGATCGTGATTGTCCTTGATAAGCAGACTTCGTACACCCCCGACTTTGATCTGCCCATTTTGGCTCATTCCGCTTGTTGTGAACCGGCTCACAAACATTAGCACACGAGTGAGTGTTGGCATTTCGTTGCACTTTTGGACGATGAACACAATTTCTAGCAATGTGTCCAGGAATTCCACAGTTGAAACAAGTCTGTCGCTTCAACGTATGAAGATTCGAAGAGCTATCATCATTAGCTGATTTGATGGGTCTAGATAACTGAGCTTGCTTAGGTCGCTTTGCTTGTGTTCCATGTGCCTTTTCTGATTCTTTCTGTACCTGTTGATCAGAACTAACAGAAGCATGAGATTCAGACATATGATGTTTTTCGTCTTTTATAATTTTATCAGGATCATTTTGAAAAGACGATTCAGTTTCTGTTTTAATTCCCTTATTAGAAACATTTTCTTGTGACCTTTCATTCAATGTGACCACCTCTTCTGTTTCAAAATCTGGTTCAGTTTTAATTTCAAAAGATGTAGAAGTTTCATCAACACGTGTTTCATCAACGCACATATCATGTGAATCTACTTGTGGTTTACTTTCAGCTGCAGTTTCCAAAGGGGTCCCACTAGATTCAACATTAGGGACACCCACTGAGACAGATTCAGAAGAAGAATCAGGATACTCTTGATTTTCTTGAGAAGTCGTTTCAGTGGTTTCACTGAATGCATCCTGAGGGACCTCACCTGTAACATTTTCACAAGCTGAAACATTAGAGATGTTAGGATCACAAACATTAGTTGAAAAACAACCATCACCACACTTATTGTTCAAATCATCCACACAAACATTATCAGTTTTGCCCAAAACAACAGGCTCACAAGACGAAACATAAGCTGAAAACGACGCAAACAAAGAACTAGTAAAAGCAATGTCCGACTCAGTTGGTTCAGAATAATGTTCAAAATATGGTTCAGAAACATTTGAAATAACGACCGGTTCACTCCCATGAACCTCATCACACCTTACTTCAGAGCTATCATCTGCACACGAAGATGAAACATTAGAATCAATTGTGCCTTTAGAAACAAAATTTATTGGAGTAGACTTCTGTTTCTCAACTGGTTTGCCATTAAATGATGACTTATTGTTTTTGGGACCATAAGTCATTTGACTTTCATTTATCATCTCCTCCTCAGTCATAGGTAAATAAGTATAATTGTCATTATAAGGAGGAGGAGCCTTATTAAAACCCAAATCACACCCTTTCTTTTCCTTGTATGCGAGTTGTTGATCACAAAGGTTTTTAACCAATTTACTGGAAGAATCAAACTTCTTGATATTTAGTTCATTAATTTGATATCTGTTTTGAATATCTTCCAGTTCCTTAGTTAAAATGCATACCTTTTCTTGAGCTTCTAGGAAATGGGCTGTTTTTACACTCACATCATCCTTGAGTTTGATGATGTCTTTTCGCTGAGCTTCAATCTTTTCTTTATAAAGCTTTTCATTCTTTGATAAAGTAAAATTTTTATTTTTTTTATGTCTTGATAATCTTGTATTAGCTCAGCATTGTGTATTCTATAAGCTTCAACCCTTTCCCTACACTCAGGAGTACAGAAAACAGAAAGTGTATCTTCAACAGTCATTTCTTGAACCACAGGTTTGTGAAATATGAACGCCATGATTTCAGCGGGTGGTTGATACTTTTGTTCTTCTCCTCAAAACACAAACCAAACAAGAACCGGTGTACTTGCCAACTCAAACACTTTGCACACGAATGAACCCGCTTTCTGAACCGTGCCTCAAAACCTGTCAAACCGAATTCACCACCAAACAAACCCTTTTTTTTTTTTTTTTTTTTTATTTAACTAAAAAAAACTTGTTTTTTTTTTATTTATTTATTTTATTTAATTATATAATGATTAGGTAATGATTGCTAAGTGATTTACTAAAATATTATAACAAAACAATGATTATGTAATTATTATCTAATCATTATTATTATTATTATAATTAATATTATAGTGAAACCCTAAAAGACAATATATGCCGTTGAAGTCTGAACGTCTTCTTCGATTGAGATGGTGATGGTGAAAGTGATGACCGAAGATGATAACTGTGATCGGAGTTGAACGGAGATGATGAGCTCGAGACCGGAGATGGAAGTGGTGGTCGGAGGTGGTGGTCGCTGGTTGTTGCAGGTGGTAGTTGCAGGTCCGACGACAATGATTGAAGGATAAGATGACCTGGAGGTGTAAGTTAATAACCGTGATCGGACGTAGAAGTGGAGGTGATGTGAGGAAGACTACCGGGTTCTGGATAGTTGCAGGTTTCCGGAGATATGGAGATGAAGACCAGATCGGAGAAGATGACCGGAAACTGCGGTTGCGACACAGGAACAAATAACTCGAGACCAGCTGATGATTGCGACTCGAAAACAAAACGTGATGAACCGAGATCTCGGTTGCGACTCGGAATGATGGTTGCGAGTCGAACGAGTCGAAACGGTGGTTGCGACTCGTAATCGAGGTTGCGAGTCGAAACTAAAAAGGATGAGCCGAGACCTTACTTCTGATTGCGACTGATGATGTTGATGTTGTAAGAAAATGATTGCGACTCGGGATGCTTGAAGAAAGATGAAACGGTTGCGACTCGTAACCGTTGAAGAGCTTGATAATTGTGATATCCAAACTTTTGGAAATGTATTTATCCCGAGATACCAGGGCCAACAGAAGGAAACCTTTCGAAAAAAAATGGAATTTTTAAATCAACATTTAATTTCAAATCCTTTCAAAAGATAAAAACAATATCCCCAAATCCTTTAACAACTTTTAATAAGATCGAAAGAGCAAAATATGATGATTATTTCAAACTAACCCGATGAACATTTTGAATACCGCGAAGAACACGATGAACGAAAAATCAAAATCTTGAATATTTGATATCAAACCGAGCCTAGAAACAGGTTCTTTGGCTCTGATACCACTTGTAAGTCCCGTTTAACCGGATCTTTCAATGATATCAAACAACACCAAGTTTGTGCGGAATCCAAACTCGGTGTGATTCAAGATAAACCAAAAAACAATTGAAAAACGAAGAACACAACCGAATCACCTTTAAACACTTGCACACGATTCTATTACTTAAACAAGCAAAACCGTCTAGTACAAGTGTTCTACCACCAAATTGCCTCTCTCTCTAGAGAAAATGTAACAATGATGATCAAACCTAAAAACAAGTTGAAAACTTGTTTATATACATGGACAAGCCCACTTCCCTACATGGGCTTCCCTTGGGCCTGCTTGGCCCACATGGCCTAAAGCTTGGCCCAAAAGACCTATAAAGGTCCACAACCTAATATAAACTAACCCGGTAAGGCCCAGCTCGTAACCATAGCTCGTTGTATTAATTTGATGCGTCAGTCTCACACTTTAGGGCCTAACTAATATGCACTTCATCCATCGGGATGATCACGTTTTCTTGTGTTGGACTCTTCTTCAGGTTGGATACATGAAACGTATCATGTACTCCATTAAGTTCTTCCGGTAACTCCAACTTGTATGCCACGGTACCAATTCTTTTCAATATTCTGAATGGTCCGATGTATCGTGGATTCAGCTTTCCACGCTTTCCAAATCTGACTACTCCCTTCCAGGGTGAGACTTTTAACAACACTTTGTCTCCCACCTCGAATTCTACTGATTTTCTTTTCGGATCAGCGTAGCTCTTTTGTCGATCTCGAGCCGCCTTAATGCGCTCTCGGATCTGCGCAATCTTGTCGGTTGTCTCTTGTACAAGTTCAGGACCAACCATACGTTTATCTCCAGCGTCTGCCCAACATAAGGGCGATCGGCATTTGCGGCCATACAGAGCTTCGAACGGCGCGACTTTTATGCTCGTATGATAACTGTTATTGTAGGAGAAATCAACTAACGGTAGATGAGTATCCCAGCTGCCGCCTAGATCCATGACACATGTGCGAAGCATATCTTCTAACGTTTGTATAGTCCGTTCGCTCTGGCCGTCTGTTTGTGGATGGAATGCCATGCTTAGATCTAACTGAGATCCAAAGGCTTCCAGAAATGATTGCCAGATTCTTGAGACAAAGCGTCCATCTCTGTCTGAAATGATTGAGATTGGCACTCCATGACGTGCCACAATTTCTCTTAAGTATATTTCAGCAAGCTTTCCAGTGCTCTCTTTTTCTCGGATCGGTAGGAAGTGCGCAGACTTCGTTAATCGATCAACTATTACCCATATCATATCGTGCCCTCTCAGGGTCCTGGGTAATTTCGTTATGAAGTCCATCGAGATTTGTTCCCACTTCCACATGGGAATCTCTGGTTGTTGTAATAGGTCGAACGGTTTCTGATATTCTGCCTTAACCTTGGCACAGGTTAGGCATTTTCCAACATAAACAGCAACATCGCTTTTAAGTCTCGGCCACCAGTAGTATTCCTTTAAGTCTTGATACATTTTGTCCGATCCTGGATGGATCGAATATCTCGATTTGTGGGCTTCATTAAGGATGACTTCCCGTATGCCACCATAGAGTGGAACCCAAATACGCTTCTTGAAGTATACGGCTCCCTCTTCGTTTGGCACCATGTATTTCAGCATACCCCGTAGGTATTCAGCTTTATGGTTCTCTCCCTTAAGAGCTTCTTGTTGTGCATCACGAATGCGTGCAGTGAGGTTCGTTCGAATCATCATTTCCAATGCTCGAACCCTTAGGGTCTTAACCCTTTCTTTTCGGCTCAACGCGTCCGCTACAACGTTTGCCTTTCCAGGATGGTACTTAATCTCACAGTCATAATCGTTCAGCAGCTCGACCCAACATCGCTGGCGCATATTCAATTCCTTCTGATCAAATATGTGTTGTAAGCTTTTGTGATCTGTGAAAATTGTACATCGAGTACCATATAAATAATGTCGCCAGATCTTCAGGGTGAATACCACTGCGCCCAGCTCCAGGTCGTGAGTGGTATAGTTTCTTTCATGTACCTTCAGTTGTCTTGAAGCGTAAGCGATGACTTTTTGGCGTTGCATGAGTACGCAACCCAAGCCTTGTCGTGAGGCGTCACAGTATACCACGAAGTCTTCAGTGCCTTCGGGTAATGATAGTATTGGTGCATCGCAGAGCTTGTTTTTAAGTAACTGGAAGGCTTCTTCTTTCTTCAATAGTTCCAAGATGGTTCTGAGATGTTGCTCGTGCTCTTCTTTCGTTCGTGAGTAAATCAGGATATCATCAATGAATACAATCACGAATTTATCGAGATATGGTTTGCATACGCGGTTCATCAGATCCATAAAGACCGCTGGTGCATTCGTAAGCCCAAACGGCATCACAAGAAATTCGTAGTGCCCATATCGCGTTCTGAATGCAGTCTTTGGTACGCTTTCCTCTTGGATTCTCAGCTGATGGTATCCAGATCGAAGGTCGATCTTGGAATAGTAGCTTGATCCTTGCAGTTGATCAAATAAGTCATCAATCCTCGGTAGTGGATACCGATTCTTGATCGTGAGTTTGTTCAGTTCTCTGTAATCGATACACATCCGCAGTGTTCCATCCTTCTTCTTCACGAATAATACTGGAGCTCCCCAGGGTGAGAAGCTTGGCCTTATAAATCCTTTATCCAACAACTCCTGGAGTTGTGTAGATAATTCCTGCAATTCGGATGGTGCAAGCCGATAGGGAGCCTTGGCTACAGGAGCGGCTCCTGGAACCAAGTCTATACGAAATTCGACTTGTCGTTGCGGAGGTAGTCCTGGCAGATCTTCGGGAAAAACATCAGGGAATTCCTTCACCACAGGAATGTCTTCGAGTTTCGGCTCCTCAGCCTTCTTGTCTATAACGTGTGCTAGGAAGGCAACACATCCTTTCCTTAAGCACTTCTATGCCTTCATACAACTGATGATTCGAAGAGGCGCGTCTCGTTTTTCTCCATGCTCGATGAGAGTTTCACCATTCGCTAAAGGGATGCGAATGATTTTCTCATGACAAATAACTTCAGCTTTGTTCTTGGACAACCAGTCCATCCCGACTACTACATCGAAGCTACCCAATTGAATAGGTAGGAGGTCGATGCTAATCTTCGTTCACCAAGTCCTAGTGTGCAGCCTCTAACAACTTCGCCCGATTCAACAAGTTTACCATTGGCTAGCTCTATGGAATAAGGAATTTCTAATCTACTAGATTCTATTCCGAGTATGCGTTTAAATTCCACAGACATGAAGCTATAATCGGCGCCAGTGTCAAATAATATGGATGCAAAATGATTGTTAATGAGGAACGTACCGGTGACCACGTTAGGGTCCTCGCGTGCGTTCTTTGCTCCAATCACAAATGCTCTAGCCTGAGCATTGTTTCCCTCTGGGCAGTCCTTCATGAAATGATCATTGCTTCCACACTTGAAGCATTCTTGGTTCCGCCCTTTCCCGTTACCATTCTTGTTGCTAGCACCGTTCCCATTTCGGTTCTTTCCTTTTCCCCAACAGTCTTCTGTTTGATGACCCAATTTACCACATTTGTCGCACCTAGGAATGCGACAAGCTCCTTCATGATGATACTTACATTTTTGGCATCTAGGTATGGAGCCTTGGTATGCTTTGGTTGCATGGGTTTTCGCCTCCTGGGACGGGTTAGCGTCACGCTTCTTGCTGAAACCCTTGTTGTTACGAGTTGCTTGGTTCAAACTTGTATGCTTTCTCTTTTTGTCACCGGACGACTCAACATGTGTCTCGGTCTTCTCTGTTGGGTTTAGTGATAACTTCTTCATACGAACACAATCTTCAGTGTAACACCCCGTGTTTTCACGAGTGAAAGTCAAAGTCAAGGTCAAAGTCAACGACCGATTTCGCGTGACTTGACTCGTATAAATGTTTTTATTTTATTTATATTATGTGGAGTAAATGTCGTTCATTACAATAATCGAATCATGCTAACCGTATTTCAATCGACCTACGACTGTGAATGATAGGAAGTAACAATGCGATAAAGTTAGTCAAGCTATGCTGATCAAATCGACATCGAACCGTAACCCGAACTGTGTATGTTGCTTGTTGTTTATACGTGTGTGTATGCCTTACGTGTTACCTGTGCATGTTTATTTTATTTTATTTTATGTTATGTTGTGACAATCAAGCGAACTCAATCGAACTCGAAGTCTAACTCGAACGTAAACGAACCCGAACCCGAATTCCGAGTCGAGCCGTATAAGAAGTAGTTGGGACTGAAAGTAATTTGACTAGGAAACCCTATCGAATCGCTCGCAAATCGAAACCGAAGCAACATCGCACCGGACGCACCACAGCAGGTGGCATCCGCACGGATGGTCAATCCGCATGGATTGCCAATCTGCACGGATCGGATGACCAATCCGCGTGGATAGCCTATCCGGATACGTGCCATGTGCACGGCTCACCCTTTCCCTTTTTGGCATCCTATAAATACACGGGTCACTCTCCAACTTTTCCACTTTTGGCAAGTGACGTCCGAACCGCACGCATTCTTCACTTTTTCTCCGATTTATCTCAATCCAGGTAAGATCTTGCACTAATTCTTGTACATTCTTGATCACCACACAATTCTACACCTTTCCATCTTTCAAATCTCCACTTTTAACCATGAAATCATCCGGATTTGAGGTATTCTTGAGTGACGTCATCATGAAGTTCTTATGAACTTCAAGCTTGACCTCATTCCACCAAGAATATCTCAGATCTGAACGATTTCCTTAAGATTTCACAATAACTTCACCTAGATCTAAACTTTTCTAAGGATAAAAGAGTTGAAAGAAATGAACCTAAGTTCTCTCCTTCTTTTTCCCTTAGAATCAGTACGAATCTGGTCGGTTCTAGTCTTCTACTCGATAATAGTGAAGCACTAGTCCTGGATCTGGATTCTACCCACAGACACCTGATTCGGGGTCAACCGGAATGACCGTTCTGAGTCGCCGACAGGCCGAGTTAGGGTGGTTGCTGACCGGTCTCGTCACGCGGGTGAGAATACAATTCAAAGTGGTTGCCACGTAATCAGAACGTCTCGATAAACGACAACAGAACCCAGAGTAGACGAACGGAACAATCAGACCAGAGGCTGTCCGCACGGACCAGTTATCCGCACGGACAAGCTGTCCGCACGGATAAGCTGTCCGCACGCACAGGCCATACGGACGGGTTGTCACCCGTACGAGCTACCCTTGGGACCCACTTTCCAAACAAGGTTTGGGTATCGACGAATGAGCAATCCGGACGGACGGCCTCTGAATGGATTACTCTTCGGATCATGAGATACTAAGGCCTTAAAACAAATTCAAACAGTGTTCGTCCGCACGGTCAAGTCGTCCGCACAGATCACCATTGTCCGCACGGACTACCATACGCACGGATTGTCGTCCGCGCGACCGGCTTGAAAGGTAGAAACACTTATGTGTTTTCTAAATGCTACAACGAAAACTCCAAAGCACAAGCCATCATACACAAACACATCCGTAGGAAGAAACAATCCACTTGAACGTTTATCCGCACAAACGACTTGTCCGTACGGATAAGCCATCCGCACGCACAACTAATCCGCACGGATTACCATCCACACGGACAACTTGCACGCACGGATAGCTTATCCGGATGGATCACCATCCGCACGCATCCCCATCCGCACGGATAGTTCATGCGCACGGATGACTTCCTCTCACGGATAGCTGCCCCGCACGATCAGCCATCCTAACCACTCTCACTTTGTACTGTTTTACGCGCCACTTAACGTTATGTTATCGAATCTATTCAGGCTAACCGTACTCGCTGTAAAGCGCTCCCTTCAATCCACAATCGCTGTGAGTATACTCGAACCCTTTTTTCTTTAGCACTTTTGGGTGTTACATACGTTACGACTATTCAAAACTACAGCTATCACACTACTCAAGCTATTTTAACGCTAAACCATTAATGCATGTTATATTATGAATGCTTGTTTGTTATGTTTACACATGGAATGCTGTCTACCTGCCTTAGCAACGATAATACTATAGTTTGGACTCAGCACCCGTTCACACGGGGGTTGTTAAGGATCTTTTACTTGCATGGATTACGGTGGTAATCATGTATTGGGAACTGCCTTGGGCAGTCAACCCGCAGTCATTGGTATCGATGGATCTATGTCGATAACTAACGTGCTTCATTTCACTATGTGTACGTGCTGGTTATGCGTAAACGAATTCGAACTCTATATGCTATTATCAAACTTGTATGCTCACCTTTACATTTTATGTATTGACTTTATTTTAACGTATGTGACAGGTGCTTAGGATGCATATGTGGTAGGAAATGGAAGTTAGAATAAAGCTTTAGAGCCCAACAAATAGTTGTCTGTAGATAACTTATTAGGGGTCTCTAGAAGCAGATAAACAATTGCTACTTATTTAAATCTGAGTTGTCAGAACAGAATATTTGTTTTGATGTTGTCTGTAACAACTTGTTTGACTATTTATGATACGGTATGGGACGTATTGCTTTAATTAAGTGGTAATGATAGTTGTTATGGAAACTTCTGGACAATCTGTTTCGCTCAGTGCCACGCCCCGATGATTCCGCCATCGGTTGGGGTGTGACAGATTGGTATCAGAGCCATAACTATAGGGAATTAGGCAAGACTCGACCTAGTCCGGGTCGAAGTCTTAGAGACCTAGTCTATAGTTAAGAACCAACAGACCAACCCACGCGTATGCGTAAACTCACCACTATCCCTCACTCTTTTCTATCACTGCACTCAAATTTTCAAGTTATGAACAGGCAATGAGGCCGAGAATAGGTGTGAAAACCGCAAACTCTCGACTAAAGTTGCCTAATCAGCTTGCGTTTTAGCTACAAACGAGGAGAATCATACCAAATTAGGAGTGGAATCCATATTTTGATGAATAATCTCCTCAATTTTTATAAAAAACGAGGACGGAAGTTGCAAGATAGGGGTGAAACCCTAACCTTGACGACTCGTCCTGCTTTTATACAAAACTCTCACCTAGGTTTCGATGGACTCCAACGATCTAAAGACACAATATAACCAATGGGAATTGCGCCAACGCCCAAGAATCGAGGCAAAGGCATAGTCCTGGAGGTAATTGTGCACACAGGATCCTTGCGAATAGTCGAGCCACTTTGGTTAGTCGAAGTCTATTAGCCGCAGACAATCTACCTTCGATTTATCGATCTTTATGAAAACTTTATGCATTTTCTGTTATTTGTTAACGTTTTGAGGTAGTATTGGTTTCGACCCAACACTATTGCTTCTGCTAAAACACAAAACTCACATGACACAACATTGACAAATCGCTCACGCTACACTGCTTTCGAACACTCGCAAACTCTGAATACTAGGTTTCTGTTTTCTGACTGCTTTTAGTAATTAAGTTATGTGTGTTTTGCTATTGTGCTTATCTGTTTAGGAATATTGTGATTATGTGCTCTATGTGTTTATGTGATTCTGTACAATTCTGTGATTTTGTGACTATATGCGTTTACATGGTACGTGTTACTGAGCTTTAGTAGTAGTAGACGTGTGAGGTGAGATTCGAATACATGTGTTGAGTTCCATGGCGATGTCCATTGCAGACAATGTCGTCTGGATCCCGTCATCCACTCTCTCGCCAGGAAAAGAAGGACAGACGTCTTGCTTCCATCGTCGCGAAAGCCGTAGCAAAGGCGGTGAGCGATGCCTATGAGAATGCCAGCAAATCA
Source organism: Helianthus tuberosus (assembly GCA_030545235.1). Taxonomy (NCBI): domain Eukaryota; kingdom Viridiplantae; phylum Streptophyta; class Magnoliopsida; order Asterales; family Asteraceae; genus Helianthus; species Helianthus tuberosus. The sequence goes on along the minus strand of CM060358.1, from coordinate 171,067,496 downwards.
TCTGAAGAATCGAGGACTGAAGGTCCTAGAGCTATCGCAAGACCTTTCAGTTTCAAACAATTCAAATCATGTGGGCCGAAAGAATTCTATCGAGGTTACTCTGCGACAAAGTGGTTGCCCTGATGACCTTCGAACTCTGAACGCTACCGGCGTCTTTCAGTCCCGTGCTTTGGACTGGTGGACAGCCGAGAGGAACAAGAGAGGGAATGATGCAGCTTACGGTTTGTCGTGGGACGAGCTCAAGGAAGTCATGCTAGAGGAATTCTGCCCTCCTCACGAGCGATAAAAGCTTGAAGATGAATTTTGGCACATACATCAGAAGGATGGAGACAATGCTGGTCTTACTGCTCGCTTCAAACAGCTCAACATTATCTGTCCTGACCAGGTCAAGACTCCTGAAATGACCATCAAGAAGTACATCCGAGCTTTGCCCGACTGCGTTGCTGATTTCGTGCAAGCGGCTAAGACTGCCACGATCGAGGAAACCTATCTACTGGCCGCTGAAATCAATGACAAAATGGTTAAGGCTGGGATGTGGGATAAGACCTCCAAGCATCTGCATCAAGCCACTACTGCTGCACCAACTGCTGAAACCACCTCGTCAAGCAACAAGAGAAAGAACAAGAGAAAGAACAGCTCCACCAACAAGAACTGTGCGATTACTGCTGCACCGATCCAAGCTGTACCTGCCCAACAGCGTCAGGTAGCGGCGCCTGTGGCCAATACACCGCCTGCAAAGCGGGCATATATTGGACCACACCCGCTCTGCCCTACTTGCACCTATCATCACCCGACAGCTATTCAATGCCGCTTCTGTGCTCATTGCAACGTCTACGGCCACTTTACTGCCAACTGCCGTATTCATCAAGCTCCTGCCAATCAAGCTCTACTCGCTGCCCCACAGGGTCAACAAGCTCCTCCGGCACCCGCAGTCAAAGCCAGAGCATGCTTCACGTGTGGCGACCCGAATCATTTCGCCAACATGTGCCCGAACAGGGTGGTGAAACAAGAACCGCAGCAGCAGCAACCACAGCAACAACAACAGCAACAACAGGCCGTACGCGCCAGAACTTTCAATCTCAATGTGCGTCAAGCCCAGGCCGACAACAACGTGGTCAATGGTACGTTCCTTGTGAATGGTATTTATGCTTCATGTTTGTTTGATACTGGAGCCGATAATTGCTTTGTGTCACTCGAATTTGAGAAACTCCTTAGTCGTAAACGTTCCCGACTCTCCTCTGCATTCGATGTTGAAGTCGCTACCGGAAGAACCGTCGCTGTAAACTCTGTTATTCGTGATTGCACTCTCGAGCTCAACAATCACGTCTTCTCAATCGACCTCATTCCGATGCAACTTGGAAGCTTTGACGTCATAGTAGGCATGGACTTCCTTCGAGAAAACCATGCCGACATTGTGTGCTTCGATAAGATGATTCGTTTTTTGCTCGCAAACGGTGATTCTTTGTGTGTTTATGGTGATACTACTTCGAAGGGTCTCAAGCTTATGTCATGTCTACAAGCTAGCAAGTATCTCCGCAAGGAATACAGGGCCTTCTTGGCTAACGTGGTAGCAGCGGAGAAGGAAAAGAAAGAGAAGAAGGAAGTAAAAGATGTTCCTGTGGTTCGAGAATTTCCTCAAGTTTTTCCAGAGGATCTTCCCGGACTACCTCCGAAGCGCGATATTGATTTTCGCATTGATCTCATTCCTGGAGCTAATCCTATCGCCAGAGCTCCTTATCGACTCGCGCCGTCCGAAATGCGCGAACTCTCAACCCAACTCCAGGAATTGCTTGAAAAAGGCTTTATTCGCCCGAGCACCTCTCCTTGGGGCGCACCAGTCCTTTTCATCAAAAAGAAGGACGGGTCGTTCCGGATGTGCATCGACTACCGGGAATTGAATAAGTTGACTGTCAAGAACCGCTATCCTCTGCCTCGAATCGACGATTTGTTTGACCAACTACAAGGCGCTACGTGTTTCTCGAAGATCGGTCTACGTTCAGGATACCATCAGCTGCGTATACAAGAGGAGGATATACCCAAAACCGCGTTTCGTACTCGTTACGGCCATTACGAATTCGTTGTCATGCCCTTTGGCCTAACAAACGTACCAGCAGTTTTCATGGATCTGATGAATCGAGTGTGTAAACCATATCTCGACCGTTTCGTCATCGTGTTCATCGACGATGTCTTGATCTATTCCAAAACGAGAGCCGAACACGCGCAACATCTACGCTTGGTTCTCGAGTTACTCCAGGGGAACCAACTCTACGCCAAATTCTCCAAGTGTGAATTTTGGTTGGGGGAGGTTCAGTTTCTGGGTCACATCGTAAATAGTCAGGGCATTCACGTCGATCCTGCGAAGATTGAAGCTGTTAAGAGCTGGGTTACGCCTAAGAACCCGTCTGAAGTCCGCTCCTTTCTCGGGCTAGCGGACTATTATCGATGATTTATCGAGGGATTCTCGAAGATTGTTGTACCACTTACCTCTCTCACGCATAAGGACCAGCCTTTTGTCTGGGGAACCAAACAAGAGTCTGCCTTTCGAACCCTAAAACACATGCTTTGCAATGCTCCTGTTCTCACACTACCCGACGGAAACGATAATTTCATTGTCTACTGTGATGCTTCTAACCTTGGTCTCAGTTGTGTCCTAATGCAACGAGACAAGGTCATAGCTTACGCATCTCGTCAGCTCAAGGTCCACGAGAAGAACTATACAACCCACGATCTCGAGCTAGGCGCAGTTGTTTTTGCATTAAAGATTTGGCGACACTACCTGTATGGTACAAGGTGTACGATCTTCAGCGATCATAAGAGCCTACAACATATCTTTAATCAGAGGGAACTAAATATGCGTCAACGCCGATGGGTAGAACTTCTCAACGATTACGACTGTGAGATTCGTTATCACCCAGGCAAGGCAAATGTTGTTGCCGACGCATTTAGCAGACGGAGCTATCTGCTTAGCACTCGTAATGTTCAAGCCCAACACAACCTCGAAGCTCTCATTCGCGACGCCCAGCACGCATGTTTCAACGAACGCACTTTGAAGAAAGAAAGAATCTACCACGATGGAGCCCAACTTGTGAGCAAATCAAATGGGATATTCCACTTCTTAGACCGAATTTGGATTCCCAAGCGAACCAACCTGCGAGAGATTATCATGGATGAAGCCCACAAATCCCGATACTCTATTCATCCCGGTGCTGACAAAATGTACCACGATCTCCGCTACAGGTACTGGTGGCCGGGTATGAAACGGGATATCGCTCTCTACGTCGGAAAATGCCTAACCTGTGCTAGAATCAAGGCTGAACATCAAAGACCCTCTGGCTTGCTCGAACAACCACCAATTCCCATGTGGAAATAGGAGAGCATAGCTATGGATTTCGTAACCAAGCTTCCAACCACGTCTTCAGGTCACGACAGCATTTGGGTTGTTATTGACCGTTTGACTAAATCAGCTCACTTTCTGCCAATACGAGAAGACTACAAGGTAGAACGATTAGCCCGAATCTACACCGACGAGATCATTTGTCGACATGGGACGCCTCGTGACATCATCTCTGATCGTGATGCTCGGTTTACTTCACGATTGTGGGAAACATTCCAAACGGCACTCGGTACAATGCTTAATCTAAGTACTGCGTTCCACCCACAAACCGACGGTCAGACTGAAAGAACGATTCGTACTCTTGAAGACATGCTCCGTTCATGTGTTCTAGATTTCGGTGGTAATTGGGAAAGACACCTTCCGTTAGTCGAATTCTTGTATAACAACAGCTACTAGGCTAGCATCCAGATGGCACCTTTCGAGGCCTTATACGGAAGAAGATGTCGATCGCCTATTGTGTGGCACGAGATCGGTCACTCGCAACTAACCGGTCCGGAGCTGCTACAAGAAACGACAGACAAAATTTTCCAAATTCGAGACAACCTAGCGCAAGCTCGGGATCGACAGAAAGTTTACGCCGATAAAAAGTGCAAGCCCCGTGAATATGGCGTTGGTGACTACGTACTCCTAAAGGTATCACCTTGGAAGGGTGTAGTCCGATTCGGCAAGAAGGGGAAACTCGCGCCTCGATATGTTGGACCTTTTAAGATTCTGGAAAGGATCGGAAAAGTCGCCTACAGACTCGAATTACCGGAGGAACTTAGCAATGTCCACCCGACTTTCCACGTGTCAAACCTCCGAAAGTGCATAGCCCACCACGACTTACATGTTCCTCTAGATGATCTACAGGTGAACGAAACATTACACTTCGTGGAAAAACCTGTCGAAATCATGGATCGCCAAACCAAAGAACTCAGGCGCTCACGCATTCCTATCGTGAAGGTCAGATGGGAAGGCAAACGAGGCGCGGAGTTTACTTGGGAACTCGAAAGCGACATGAAGGCAAAGTATCCACAGTTGTTCAACGAGTGAGTAATGCCTGGTTAAGAAAGGCAAGGTGGCATAATTGTAAATAAAGAAAGTCTCCTTATATCCTTGGCCTATAAATAGAACCCTTAGGGTTAGTTTTAGAGACTTTTTCCATTTTAGAGAGTTTGGAGCTTGGTGCCTAGAGAGAGAAAGGCAAAAAGGTGATTCAAGGTTCTTGTATGTTATCAAATCTATCAAAGGATCACAGTTTATATTACTGTTCGTGTGTTCGATCTTGCTAGCATTCTAATGCGTTTGATCCACGCAATCGAGTACCTGCTCAGATACCACTTGTAGGACCGATTTTGACTCTGTTACGATTGTGTTTAGTCACACACATTCACGGATTCCGCACGATTCAGAGTCAACGATAGTCAACGCGGATTTGTTATCCGTACGGTGAACATCAACAGCAACATTCAACATTTTTCTAACAAAAATTCAAATTTCTTCCAAACGGCTTAGAATTAAGATTTGAAACTTTATAGGCTTTTAGATCAGACAATTTCCCATAACAATCCAAAAATCATCAATTTTTAACCGTAAAAACCCGATTAACTTGACAACTTTCAGTGGTCCAAACGAAGAACTCTCACACGTGATTCACGACCTAGTTACAGCTTTCAGCTTAATTTCGGGACGAAATTCCCTAAACAAGGGGAGGCTGTAACACCCCGTGTTTTCACGAGTGAAAGTCAAAGTCAAGGTCAAAGTCAACGACCGATTTCGCGCGACTTGACTCGTAGAAATGTTTTTATTTTATTTATATTATGTGGAGTAAATGTCGTTCATTACAATAATCGAATCATGCTAACCGTATTTCAATCGACCTACGACTGTGAATGATAGGAAGTAACAATGCGATAAAGTTAGTCAAGCTATGCTGATCAAATCGACATCGAACCGTAACCCGAACTGTGTATGTTGCTTGTTGTTTATACGTGTGTGTGTGCCTTACGTGTTACCTGTGCATGTTTATTTTATTTTATGTTATGTTGTGACAATCAAGCGAACTCAATCGAACTCGAAGTCTAACTCGAACGTAAACGAACCCGAACCCGAATTCCGAGTCGAGCCGTATAAGAAGTAGTTGGGACTGAAAGTAATTTGACTAGGAAACCCTATCGAATCGCTCGCAAATCGAAACCGAAGCAACATCGCACCGGACGCACCACAGCAGGCGGCATCCGCACGGATTGCCAATCCGCACGGATGACCAATCCGCGCGGATAGCCTATCCGGGTACGTGCCATGCGCACGGCTCACCCTTTCCCTTTTTGGAATCCTATAAATACACGGGTCACTCTCCAACTTTTCCACTTTTGGCAAGTGACGTCCGAACCGCACGCATTCTTCACTTTTTCTCCGATTTCTCTCAATCCAGGTAAGATCTTGCACTAATTCTTGTACATTCTTGATCACCACACAATTCTACACCTTTCCATCTTTCAAATCTCCACTTTTAACCATGAAATCATCCGGATTTGAGGTATTCTTGAGTGACGTCATCATGAAGTTCTTATGAACTTCAAGCTTGACCTCATTCCACCAAGAATATCTCAGATCTGAACGATTTCCATAAGATTTCACAATAACTTCACCTAGATCTAAACTTTTCTAAGGATAAAAGAGTTGAAAGAAATGAACCTAAGTTCTCTCCTTCTTTTTCCCTTAGAATCAGTACGAATCTGGTCGGTTCTAGTCTTCTACTCGATAATAGTGAAGCACTAGTCCTGGATCTGGATTCTACCCACAGACACCTGATTCGGGGTCAACCGGAATGACCGTTCTGAGTCGCCGACAGGCCGAGTTAGGGTGGTTCCTGACCGGTCTCGTCACGCGGGTGAGAATACAATTCCAAGTGGTTGCCACGTAATCAGAACGTCTCGATAAACGACAACAGAACCCAGAGTAGACGAACGGAACAATCAGACCAGAGGCTGTCCGCACGGACCAGTTATCCGCACGGACAAGCTGTCCGCACGGATAAGCTGTCCGCACGCACAGGCCATACGGACGGGTTGTCACCCGTACGAGCTACCCTTGGGACCCACTTTCCAAACAAGGTTTGAGTATCGAGGAATAAGCAATCCGGACGGACGGCCTCTGAATGGATTACTCTTCGGATCATGAGATACTAAGGCCTTAAAACAAATTCAAACAGTGTTCATCCGTACGGTCAAGTCGTCCGCACGGACAGGCTATCCGGACGGATTGTCTCTGCCCGCGCGCACAGACTGTCCACACGGATCACCACTGTCCGCACGGACTACCATACGCACGGATTGTCGTCCGCGCGACCGGCTTGAAAGGTAGAAACACTTATGTGTTTTCTAAATGCTACAACGAAAACTCCAAAGCACAAGCCATCATACACAAACACATCCGTAGGAAGAAACAATCCACTTGAACGTTTATCCGCACAAACGACTTGTCCGTACGGATAAGCCATCCGTACGCACAACTAATCCGCACGGATTACCATCCGCACGGACAGCTTGCACGCACGGATAGCTTATCCGGATGGATCACCATCCGCACGCATCACCATCCGCACGGATAGTTCATGCGCACGGATGACTTCCTCTCACGGATAGCTGCCCCGCACGATCAGCCATCCTAACCACTCTCACTTTGTACTGTTTTACGCGCCACTTAACGTTACGTTATCGAATCTATTCAGGCTAACCGTACTCGCTGTAAAGCGCTCCCTTCAATCCACAATCCCTGTGAGTATACTCGAACCCTTTTTGCTTTAGCACTTTTGGGTGTTACATACGTTACGACTATTCAAAACTACAGCTATCACACTACTCAAGCTATTTTAACGCTAAACCATTAATGCATGTTATACGTGGCTTATGAATGCTTGTTTGTTATGTTTACACATGGAATGCTGTCTACCTGCCTTAGCAACGATAGTACTATAGTTTGGACTCAGCACCCGTTCACACGGGGGTTGTTAAGGATCTTTTACTTGCATGGATTACGGTGGTAATCATGTATTGCGAACTGCCTTAGGCAGTCAACCCGCAGTCATTGGTATCGATGGATCTATGTCGATAACTAACGTGCTTCATTTCACTATGTGTACGTGCTGGTTATGCGTAAACGAATTCGAACTCTATATGCTATTATCAAACTTGTATGCTCACCTTTACATTTTATGTATTGAGTTTATTTTAACGTATGTGACAGGTGCTTAGGATGCATGTGTGGTAGGAAATGGAAGCTAGAATAAAGCTTTAGAGCCCAACAAATTGTTGTCTGTAGATAACTTATTAGGGGTCTCTAGAAGCAGATAAACAATTGCTACTTATTTAAATCTGAGTTGTCGGAACAGAATATTTGTTTTGATGTTGTCTGTAACAACTTGTTTGACTATTTATGATACGGTATGGGACGTATTGCTTTAATTAAGTGGTAATGATAGTTGTTATGGAAACTTCTGGACAATCTGTTTCGCTCAGTGCCACGCCCCGATGATTCCGCCATCGGTTGGGGTGTGACATTCAGTCAGACTGACAGCCAGAGTTACAGCCTCAGTGATTGTTTGTGGTTTGGCCGACGTCACCATGCCACGAAACTCTGGGGCCAGTCCCCAAATGTAGCGTTCAACGCGCTTGAATTCGGGAGTCACCATGTAGGGAAGCACTCTAGACAGATCGTGGAACCTTCAAGTATAGCCATTTATGTCAGCACCTTCCATAGTCAAGTGCCAGAACTCCGTTTCCAGCCTTTGGAGTTCAGGGCGAGAGCAATACTTCTCTCTCATTCTTTCCTTCAGTTCCTCCCAAGTTAGGCCATAAGCGGCATCATCACCCAAGGTTTGGGCTTGCAGGTTCCACCAAGTCAGAGCTTCATCGACAAACAATCCGGTAGCAAAGGTGACTTGTTGATCCGCGGTACACTTGCTCATGTGGATAGTAGCTTCAGTCTTCTCCGTCCAGCGCACAAATGCTACTGCACCTCCTGTGCCATCATAGTTCATCAGATTGCAGTCGAGGAACTGCTTGAAAGTGCAGCCTGGAATTGATTCAACCAATTCACATGTGAGCAATCGAAGAAATAATGAAACAAAGACCGTTCATAAATTTCCTCATGCTTAGTACAGTGTCTTAAGGTTACCTTGAGCTGCATTGCCTCCAGACGAATCTCCATTCCCATTACGCCTAGCGTTGCTTGGTCCTCCACTGTCTTGAGTACGGTTTGCCTCGTATTGGGCGATAGCAGCGGAGATCCTTTCTTCCAGTAGAGCGTTCAGCTCTTCAGCCGTTCTTGGCAGTGGGGGAGGAGGAGGTTGATCATCATTGCGAGCATTCACAGCTTTCCTGGGTGCCATGTTCTGACAGAACATAACACAACAGGGTTAGACATTTGTTTGATATCGTCCTACTAGACAGTAGTAGTATATATATTCACAGGTATATACCACATAAGTGACATCAAACAATTATTACTCTAGCAGAGTACTTAGTAGGCTTGCACTGAGGGAATCTATATGTGACAAGACTTGCTGTGATTTCTGTGCACTGAATTCCATAATTATGTATGCATCCATAATTACGTAACTCCTTGCACAGTCCGCACAGTTTGTTTCATCCTCGTATTTCTTCCTTCAGATGGGCCATCGCTTTCAGATAAAGTCACGTATACTTGTGACATTCTACTTCTAGTATATGCTAATTATCACACATAATTGCAAGTAATTTCTAGTCAAGGACAAGTGCTACTCAAGTGCACTCTAAGTCTCGTAGTGTCTTTTCTAGACTTATGTAAACAGTTTCAGGTAGTAGATGTCGCGGGACGTTTTATGCAATGAAAACTCTTTGAAAAAAAAAATTGTTTTCGTGAAAGGATCCTAGAGATTGTAGACTAGACTCGAGAAGGAATCCTGGTTCACTACAATCGCAGCTCTGATACCAATCTGTCACACCCCTTTCTGTGGCGGAAGCACGAGGTGTGATCATGAAAGGTTCTCATTGCATACGAAAGGTAAACATGCTATATGCTCGTAAAAACATCAAATACCATAATTTGAAAACATAAGTTTAGCGTTTACATCGCTAAGTCGCATAAAACATTGTCTTAAAAAGTTTACAACTTTATTTAAAGATAAACAATAGCGACATCTACAAGCATAAGCGAGACCGCGCGCACATCCATCCTAGTTACCTGAAATACATGTGAGTTTTGGAAAAACGTCAACATAAAGTTGGTGTGAATTCATGCAATTTTGTATTTCACGTTTGTATACTTTGTATGAAAACATAGTTTGTGAATAAATCAAGTTTTCATATATAAGTCCAGTTTCATGTGTACACCACGTACTCATGTATAATTCAATTTCTTCTTGAGTACCCCACGTACTCAAGTATAATTCAATCTTTTCTTGAGTACCCCACGTACTCAAGTATTCATCAATTTTTAGTATGGTATGACTTTTATGTAATTAAAGTATTCCTGTAAGTTTCAGGATTGTTAATGGGTTGCAAAGCCATTAACATGTGACACGACATAGGAAGTCACCAAACCTAAGGCATTTAATTGGTATATTCTGAGACACAAAAGCACTACTCGATTCTCGCCCTCACCGAGAGTGTGGCTGCCAGGCACCCGTTAGATCTAACCTTTTGTTCTGCGGTCTAGGTATATTGTTGATTAATGGTGCTTATGTACCCTATTCGTGACACTATTTCTCATAACGCATCCTACTTGGTTCTCGTCCTCACCAAGCGCGTTTCTTGTTATCAATTCTCATAACGCATCCTACTTGGTTCTCGTCCTCACCAAGCGCGTTTCTTATTATCATTTCTCATAACGCATTCTACTTGGTTCTCGTCCTCACCAAGTGCGTTTCTTATTATCTTATATTTCGTCACACTTGGTTCTCGTTCTCACCAAGTGTACTTCTTGTATTCTTATATTTCATCACACTTGATTCTCGTTCTCACCAAATGTGCTTCTTATATTTATATCATACTAATTATAAATATTGTACATTTGTACATGTATTTCACCCCCGAAGTTATAAAAACTGAAAACAGTTAAAGAAAAGGGGGAGCATGAACTCACAACTTTGCGTTCCTATGCGTCGTAAACTTCACCGGATTTGCTTAATTAACGTCGTAACCTATACGCGTTTTCTTAACGTTAGTCACTAGACTTGTATCGCACAAGTACAGTCACTCTATTTGGTGTATATATTCTTGTGTTAAAAATATTTTATATTTTTAACTAAGTATCTTACTTATATTATTTTCTCTAAAATTAATATAAGTGTCTCGTGTTTTGCACTTTGCACCCGAATTATGTATCTTGTATGTTGTATGTGTATTTTTGTGTTTATACTTCTCATGAGTATTTAGTGTGTTTTTAAGTCTTAATACACTAGCACGTATAACACATACTATATACACTTAGCACAAAAGTTGGTGATCAAATAATATATATTTTTCTCTCAAAAATATATACTTAATATCCATTTTTATTCTTGAAGAAATCCCTATTTCTTATCACCAAAAATTAGGGAAACCTTGGTAATATTTTTAAGCACATTTTTAGGGAATAAGTTTCTTAAAAACATATATTTTCTAAGTGTCAAAATTTATAAAAATTTTGACAGAGTTTCCCCTAAAAATGGAGGTTTCCCATGTTTTCAAAACATGTGTTTATTTTCTTTTAAATCGTCAACAATCATCAGCAACAATTATCAACAACACTCATCAACAATAATCACTAATTTCTCCATTTCATGAACTTGAATATTTACAAAAATGTGTAGTAACTTACTAGCACATTTAGTAAGTCTTGTTATCTTTAAAAATAAGTTTAATTTCTTAAAAACTTTATTTTTAAAGATCTTGAAGTTTCACAACTTCTAGTCATGATTTACCAAAATATTTCTTTGTAGAACTCCCTTGTTACACAAGTGTCTACACACTTGTTTATTTACTAAAATGCTTTTAATTTATATAAGGTCCGGGTTTTAACAAAACTAGCATTTTCCGCTTGGTTCTTCCGAAAAACCACTTGTAGATCTTTAGATCTACATGCTTAGAGTCTTATTTTACAAGGAAAATTATGTTTACACAAGTTCCAAGTTCATGGTGGGTGATTTCATCATCTTTTATATTTTTAACACTTAACATACTACTAGTTCATGTTCTCGAACATGATCTAGTATGCGTAGATGATGATCCACCCCACTTATAATGACAAACAACATCAAATAATCTCAACTAGACAAGTTTCACAAGATTTACACAACTAGTTTCTCTTTATCCAACTTATTCATCATATGACCAAGACTTTGTGTTATGTTCTTGTGTGTGTTTGATTTTTAACCATTAAATCACCTATTAACCACCATAAACAAGATCAAGATGGTGTTTTAGAGCACTTACTACTAGCACAAGGCTAGGGAAGTTCAAGAGTGCAAATGAGGTGGTTAAAAGCTCCAAAGTGAGGTCCTTCCACTTCTAGCACCTCACACCTTCTTAGTTAAGCTTCTTACACCTTGTAGTAGCCTTGAATCATGAGGTTGAAGCTTGAAAATGGAGGTGTGTGTGTGGGGGTTATGGGCCGAGAACAAGAAGAACAAAGAGGAAGAAGGTGAAGTGTTTATGGGATGTAGGACAATATGCTTTCCTTATGGTTCTTTATAAAGACTATTCCAACAATTTGTTGTCTAGTGGGTCTTATGCTTCCAAAGTTAGTAACAAAACAAATAAAATATCAACATAAAATCAAGGGGTGGGGTCCCCTTGATGAACCGTAGGTTTGGGGGGGGGGGGGGGTTACATGGTTTGATTTCAATTGCTAGTTGCTTAAACTAGTTACTTTCCAAGTGTTAGAAATTAGTGTTAAGTGTGTCATGTTATAATATAGTGCGTTAGGGTGTTCGGGGACCCTAACTAGCTTAGAAAAATAAAAACAATGCTTCTAGCATTATTTTGGTGTTCCGGGTATTATCCGGTTGTTCGGTTGGATATCAATCCATTTAAGTGCTAAACTACACTTTTTAGTGACTATAATGTATCCTTTTGTAACACTTTTGATTCCCAACACTTAGGGAAATATTCTGACTGAAAAATTATATTTTCTGCATAATATTCATATGTTTAAATGCTGAATTGAGCTGAATTATACAAAATTATGCACTTAAAGTGCGTTTCGGGTGCTTTTTAGTGCTTATTTTTGCTTTCGCAATGTCTATAAATTAAACCCTTACATGTACTCTTGGGTTTTAATGTACTTTTGTCGTCGGACCAACACCTAGGCCTCAATTATAATGTCTGACTGCTTTCTGCAGTTCTGTTGACACAGTGTGTCTTACCGGTGAGTTTACTAGTATTTCTGACGCAACGCTCTCGTTTATGCATAAAACAATATTTTGTAGTATACAACGTGCATGAATTCACTTGTTTAATCATGTGTTCAGACATTGCTGACAATTAAGCACATAATTGCAGTCATTAAATAATAATTAAAGTGTACGGAAATTACCGGTTTAGTGCCAGTTGCCACATAAACAGCTAAGCTTGCAAGACTCTTTATTGATTCTAGGAGTAGCCAGCCTATTCCGATTAGTACCTGCACTTAACCTTTTTGGAAAATACGTCAGTTTTCACTGGTAAATACAATTAACCGACTCATTTTGAAAATGTTTAAGAAAATTAATTTGAATGCACAAGGTACAAAATATCTTTTATAACTTGGGATAATTATTTATATATAAACTTGTAAAAGAATTACATGTTCGTTATACGTTCAGTAGCCCGGGCTGAATACCGGGTTAAAGATTAATTGACACACCACATAATATAATCCCGCGGCGAGTTATTCTCGAACAGGCGGTTATATCTTTTTATATACGCACCGGCAGGTGTATGCCTACACCCCGTGCTTAGGTCGTGGCCATTTCAATGAATGATGCCAAGGATATCCGGGACATGGTCATTAACCCCCCAAAGGCTTTAAGCAAACAAAACAGATTAAACGGGTCATCTCAATAAATTAACCTTCATACGATTAACAATTCAATGCCCGACCAAGCGGTATTTTATATACCGTACCCCAAGCCCGTATAAGGGAAAATAAGTTAAAAGTATGTACCTGAGCAAATTATATAAATTTATCCCAGCCGTACAAATCAGCAAGTGCAATTATCTTTTACTGGGCTCCTAAATCTGGAACGAAGGTTTTAATAACCTATTAGATTCCTAACGGGTCTAAATTAAGTCTAAACGTAGACCGGTTAGTTTTAAAGAAAGATACACGGTTCGAAACGCATGATTAAGCGAAGACCGAATTAGAATGTGGTTTAGACCCGAAAAGTTTGAAGACTTGTATAATATGGGTAAACTAAACACATTCTGGATTTTGAAGTGAAAATGATGAGGTTTGACCCGTTTCGGTTAATTTATGCAAACTAGTTACATAAACCGTACCGAACGCGATAAATGCATAACGGGTAACCAAATGAGTCATGAGCAGGTTTCCTAAGTTAATATGCCTTAAATATGTTGTGATATCAGTAGGATACCTTCCATTATGCCCAAAATGGATTTAAACTCAAATTATGCCCCGTAGGGGTATTTTGGTCATTTTAAAGCTTATAAAAGAGTTTAAATATTAATATGAGTTTCAGGTATGATATAATCAGTAAAAATATTTATTTTTATAAGTCATAACAACAGGGTATTGCATATATATGAAATTTATCTTTTATAACCAAACTATGCACCGTAGGGGCATTTTGGTAATTTCACATAAGCTTTAAAGGTCAAAATTAGAAATCTGAGTTTAAAACTTTTGCTTACTGTTTAATTATAAAAATTTACTTAAAACATCAGTAGGTATTAAGTCTTATATGTTAAAAATGATTTTAACTCATACTATGCGCTTAAAACGCGTAAAAGTCGATTTTAAGCGATTTTCGGGTTAAAACAGGAAATCTGAGTTTTTGGTCAGTTTATAAAGTTCAAAATATTTTATTTATCATATAAAATCAGTAGCAAAAAGTTTGGTATCAAAATATTATGTAAAACTCATTTTATGCAAGAAAAGGGTATAACCGACAATTACCGAATCGAAGCTAGAATCCTATGTTATGTTCAGTTTAAAAATAAATAAAAATCTTCAAAAATCCCAAAATATTATTTTACATCAGTGGGTAAAAAGTTTGGTGTCAAAATTTGGGTTTAAATAGGCTATATGCTAATTATGTCGTTTAATTAATAAAAAGCTTCTTAATTACGATATTGAGCATAACTCATATTCTAGACCTCAAACTAATGTCAAATTTTTAGGAAAATTTTATAAATTAGTAATAAAGGTTTTTGTCCTCTCACGTTTTCAAAAATCTCGTTTTAAGGTCAAAAGGGCATAATGGTCAATATTTGGGCATATAACAGAAACATGCACATGAATCGGATAACTAAGGAATCAAGTTGTATAACCTCAGAGGGTTACACTATCCTATAACCTGGTCCTAATAGAGCTCTAAGGCATTTCTAACATATGCTACATTGGGTCAGAACTGAAAGTCAAAGCAAAAGTCTACTTTTGCGACTTTCGGTCCCGAACCGAGCCTAAACTGAAAATTGTCGGGTTGAACATGCTTAGACATGTTCTTACATTAATTACCAAGTTATACAAGTGATAAAACAGGTTTCATGGCTTCTACATTGCTAATTATGTGTTTATTTGCAAATTAGCTTTCTGTTGACTTTTTTACAATTAAGTTTGACCCGACAATTGACCTACTTAGAGTGGAAACTAGAGGGTGCCCTTCTAAGGGTTTATTACCCACATAATTACCAACTCATAGCCACTTTCAATTCGAAAAATGACTGGACCATTAGTGATTAGTCACTAAGTCAAACCTTAATTACAAAGGTTTTGACTTTAGGCCATTAAACTAATAAAACACGAATTAGAGAGGTTAAGGACACTTACAAAGGTCCTATGCACGATTTTGGAAATTAAGAAAACTTGCTTGAGGATCAGGAAGCTCCAGAGAAGTATTGAAGTGATTTTGGAATGAGCAAATAAAATGGTTGCAACTAAGTTCTTTATATAGCCAAGAACAAGTCGCAAGATCATTCCACAATAGTCTACAGATGTTCCTTGATTATTTACAAGTGTCCTTATGCAAGAAAAACCATCAAACAAGCCCCTAGAATCGAATACAAGGCTTCTAAGGCGGTGCAACCTGCTGTACTCGCAGCTGTGCATGAAATCTGCCCAGATCAGGCCGTCGCATCGCGCGACGGCAAAGGACATTTGTGGTGGCGCAGCGCCACCACCATCCCAGTTACCAGCCAAACATGTTTAAAATTTGGCAGTTTTGACCCCTGGACCTTTAAAACCTCAAATCTTTCATTTTGAGCACAATTAACCCATGAAATTTATATTTTTATGATCCATGATATATAACCAAACATCGTTAGGTCCGGTTTCATTAAACGATAACCGAAAACACAAGTTTTGCCTCGTTGACGCTTTTAACCCCTTGATTACGAAAGTTAACGTATCTTCCTCATACGATATCGAAACCTTGTGAAATTTTTATCACTTATTCTTGGGAGTATAATTAATCGTTACAAGGCTCCAGGTTCACTAAAAGGTCACTCAGAGGTATAACTTAAACATGTTGACACTTTTAACCCTCGTGTCTTGTAAACTTTCACTTTCTTCCACAAACGGCTTCATACGCTTCATGATTCATTCGTTTAAGGGTATAAGCATCGTGTAGGGTTGTTAAAAGGCATAATTATCAAATGTTGACACTTTGAATCCTTATATGCATATATTTTCTTCGTCTGTCAACTTTAGTCCTTCATATTCAATTCGTTACACGTTTAAAGTCCATGACACGTGTCTTCATTATATTGGTCATGATTTTACGAGGTGTTACATCCTCACCCCCTTAAAAGAAATCTCGACCTCGAGATTTACTAAAATAAATGAGGGTACTTCTCTTTCATTGTGGACTCTACCTCCCACGTGTACTCGGGACCTTTACGGGCATCCCATTTAACTTTTACAATCGGCACGTGCTTCCTTCGAAGCTTCTTAATCTGTCGATCCTCGGTCGACAAAGGTTTTTCTACAAACTTTAAGCTCTCATCAATATGCACATCTGTATGTGGTATGACTAGTGATTCATCAGCTAGACATTTCTTCAGATTGCATATGTGGAATACATTATGAATACCACTGAGCTCTTCAGGCAGGTTTAACTTGTAAGCCACTGTTCCGACACATTCGATGATCTCAAATGGTCCTATATATCTTGGGCTTAACTTGACTTTCTTACCAAATCGCATTACCCCCTTCCAAGGTGATACTTTCAGTAACACTTTGTCACCAACCTCAAACTTTAGAGGTTTACGCCTTTTATCTGCGTAGCTTTTCTGCCTATCTCTGGCAGCTTTGAGACGATCTCTTATCTGCATAATTTTGTCTGTCGTCTCCAGGACTATATCAGGTCCTGTGAGTTGGACATCTCCAACTTCTGCCCAACAAACGGGCGTCCTGCACTTTCTCCCATATAACGCTTCAAAAGGTGCAGCTTGAATACTGGAATGATAACTATTATTATACAAGAATTCAATCAATGGAATATGATCATCCCAGGTTCCCATTTCCAGGTGGGAAGTTCAGGCTATTGTAGCAAACCTAACGGCTTCTGGTGTTCTGCTTTGACTTGAGCACACGTCAGACATTTGGCCACATAAGTGGCTATAGACTTCTTCAAGCCTATCCACCAATAATTTGCCTTTAAGTCCTGGTACATCTTATCAGCACCAGGATGAACAGAATACTTGGAACTGTGGGCTTCCTGACGGATCACTTCCCTAAGTCTTCCAAAGATTGGAACCCATATTTGTCCATTCAATCTTAGGATTCCATCCTTGCCATATGATAGCTGTTCTGCAGTGACTCCCAGTTTTTCATTTGGATAGTTAGCTTCCAGCACAGCTTCCTTCTGTGCGGCTAACAACCTTTCATTCAAACCGTTCTTCAATTCAATGCTCTTGGCATTGATTCTTATGGGCTTAACCCTTTCTTTCCTGCTCAAGGCATCGGCGACTACATTCGCCTTGCCTGGATGGTATCGGATCTCACAATCATAGTCATTTAAAGTCTCCATCCATCGACGCTGTCTCATGTTTAAGTCCTTCTGATTAAATAAGTGTTGAAGGCTTTTGTGATCAGAATAGATCACACACTTAGTACCATATAAATAATGCCTCCGAAGTTTTAGTGCAAACACAACTGCACCCAACTCCAAGTCATGGGTGGTATAATTCTTTTCGTGCACTTTTAGTTGACGGGAAGCATATGCAATAACTTTGCCCTTCTGCATTAGCACACATCCCATGCCAGTGTGCGATGCATCGCAGTAAACCACAAACTCTTCAATTCCTTCAGGCAATGTCAACACAGGAGCATTGCTTAACTTCTGTTTAAGAATATCGAAGGATTCTTGTTGCTTAGGACCCCAATCAAACTTAATATTCTTGCGAGTTAAAGAAGTTAGGGGTGCAACAATTCTTGAGAAATTTTCAATAAAACGCCTATAATATCCTGCCAGACCCAAGAAGCTGCGAATCTATGTGGGCGTCTTTGGCTCTTGCCAATTCATGATGGCTTCAATCTTAGCGGGATCTACCTGGATTCCATGCTCACTAACCATGTGTCCAAGAAATTGGACTTCATGAAGCCAAAACTCGCATTTAGAGAACTTAGCATAAAGCTTCTCTTGCTGAAGAAGTTTAAGAATACACCGAAGGTGCTTCTCATGGTCAGCCTGATTCTTTGAATAAATAAGAATGTCATCAATGAAGACAATGACAAACTTGTCTAAGTAGGGTTTACAAACGTGATTCATGAGGTCCATGAATGCTGCTGGTGCATTAGTGAGCCCGAACGGCATCACTAAGAACTCGTAGTGGTCATAGCGAGTTCTGAATGCAGTCTTATGCACATCTTCATCTCTAACCTTCAGCTGATGGTAACCAGACCTTAAATCAATCTTGGAGAAGTAACTTGCTCCTTGCTGTTGATCGAACAGATCGTCGATCCTGGGTAATGGATATATATTCTTGATTGTGACCTTGTTAAGCTTGCGATAGTCGATGCATAGATGCATTGATCCATCCTTCTTCTTCACAAACAGAATCGGTGCTCCCCAAGGAGATGAGCTAGGCCTGATAAATCCTTTTACCAACAAATCATCCAACTGAGTTCTCAACTTTTTCATCTCAGTTGGGGCCAACCGGTAAGGTGCTCTTGCAATAGGTGCTGCTCCAGGTATAATGTCGATTCTGAACTCCACATGCCTATCTGGGGGTAAACCAGGTAGTTCTTCAGGGAATACATCAGGGTATTCAGTAATGATAGGGATGTCTTCAATCTTCGGTTTTGGTTCATCAATAGTTACTTGTGCCATGTAGATGACACAACCCTTCTTCATACACCTTGACGCCTTAAGCATTGACACTTGCTTAGGCAACCCATACTGAGTATCTCCTTGTATAACGATCTGGGCTTGGTTATGAGATAACCAATCCATGCCTATCACTATGTCGAAACCAGCTAATTTCAATGGAAGTAAGGACAATGGAAAGGAGTAGTTCCTAATGGATATAAAACATCCATCTAACATGGTGGAAGCGGTTTCTATGGTACCATCGGCCAATTCTACTTCATACTTTATGCTCAGGGTTTTAACGGGTAGATTTAATAACTTGCAAAACTTATTATCTACAAACGACTTATCTGCACCCGAATCAAACAATACCCTCGCATAAACATCATTGATGAGAAAGGTACCTGTTATCACGTTGTCATCCTGAACTGCTTCCCGTGCATTCATTTGAAAGACCCTATCATTGGTCTTCTTTCCTTCCTCAGCTTTCTTAGTATACTTTGGGCAATTAGACTTGATATTCCCTTTCTCGTTACAGTTATAGCACGTTGCATAGTTAATCTTCTTACACTCCAACGTCTTATGCTCACTAGACTTACAAATCCCACAAGCTCTTGGCTATGATTGGGACTTGGACTCATATCTGCACCTTCCCAAATGACGCTTCTTACAGATTTTACACTTGGGCTTCTCACCCAACTGTTGGTCATCTTTCTTGAACCCTGAACTCTTCTTGTGATCAGAGTTCCCTTTGTGCTTCTTGTCAGAACGGTGTGAGTTATCATCCTCACGTTTTCTCTTCTCAGCATCAGAATTCCTAAGCGATCTCTGCCTGACCGCATCAAGGGTAAGAGATAGTGACAGATCAGCTATAGACCTAAAGGTAGTAGGTCGGGATGCCTTCACACTGGCTTTGATCTCCAGGGCTAAACCCCCAATGAAACGGGCTATCCGTTTTGGTTCCGGTGTCACTAAATATGGAACCAACCGAGACATGGTATTAAAACTTGTTAGATATGCCTGACAGTCCAAATTCTTCATCACCGATGTCAGGAAATCAGTCTCGATCTTCTCAACCTCATGTTGAGGACAAAAATTTTCCTTGATCAAAGTCACAAACTGATCCCAAGACAGATTGTACAATGGGATTTTTTCCAGTAGCTTGGATTAGAGACCTCCACCAAGCTAGAGCTTCACCTTTAAATGACTGAGACACATACTTCACAACATCTCTATCAGCACAACCACTGATGTCTACCACAGTATCTATTTCGTCTAGCCATGTCATGCAGTCAATGGCTCCTTTTTCTCCAGTGAAATCCCTGGGCTTACAGGAGACAAAATACTTATAGGAGCAGGTCTTTGTACGTGGCTTTTGATCAAATTCAATCTTCTTAGACAGGACACTATGCTGATTTGAAGAGTGTCGGTCGTCATCCTTTTTCGACTCATGAGTTTTAGAGGGTGGCTTACTATGAGCCACAGAGTGAGTATTAGGGTGTGATTTAGAATGAGGTTCGGATAGGGTCTTACTCCTAGTACCGTTTGATTCATTGTCTCGTCTGTCAAGGGCTCGAGTAACGGCATTGTCTATCAATGCCTGCAGTTCTGCACCAGCTATGTTGATTCTGGTGTTATCATGATTTTCCAGAGGGTGACTGTTGACTTCTTCAGATTCTGCCATGTAGCTTGATTGCTACATAAAATGATGACAATGATTTATTTAGAGGTTTATAACAGAATTGTCACCTCGATAATTTATTAACCATGGTATTAATAAACCATGTTGGTTAATTTGTTAAGCATATATATTCAGGATATTCATTATAATTACCCTTAATTTAATTAAAATATAATTACGGCATAAAAGGCCAAGTCACAAGGACAATTTAAATTATAAGCTAAGATCTTATAGGATCGAGGCATTAAGGCTTGAATCATAGTTCATTACCTTTTCTTGACAGGGAGTCGTGGACTACAACTGTCTTTAGTCTCAAAGGACATTAATTATGGCCCGTAGGCACTTTCATCACTAATGGATGATTATATAAATTAAGGACAGAAATTGGAAAAATCCAATATAAGGATGACTTATGCGATTTTATCGAATCACATTTGTCAGGAGTGCTAACATGTTTTCAGATGTTAACAAGAATTCGAATCTTTTAAATAGGTTTTACCGTCTTGGCCATGTCTGAAACGAAATATAGGCTAGGTTATACCTTTAAGATTATTTTTTTTAATATTTAACGCAGAGCAATCATAAATTGAGATGTTTTAGGACATATTATATATGTTAAAATCTCTAAAAAAAACTTCTCATAAAAGTCTTAAAATTACAACAATGCCCTAAACAGGTCTTTAAAGAAATAGCATTGTCCACGCATGGACTAAAAGATAAATATGTCCTTATAAGGACTATTAGGGAAAAGAAATACAACAAGAGAGTTTCTTCTTCATCTTAGTCCTGAAAGTCTCCTCCTTGGTTTATTGTATGCGGTATGGTTACTGAAGGTTTTGGCGAGTACTCGAAATCCTCCACGCTAGGGACCTTAACAGAAGTGGAATCCAAGGATTTTATGGTTAGTAAATAATATGGATCACGGATAGGGTCAGGACAGGTATAATCCAAGTTTGGGATTCCAAGACTTGGAGGTAAGAAATATGGATCATTTGGGTCCATAGGTATCATTTTCGGAGTGGGAGCCTTAGGGACTGCTAGTATGGGCTCCTCTGACGTCGGCTTCTCAATTGAAGTTTCAAAAGTCTCAGGTAAGGATGTTGGAGCATGGTTAATGGTTTCAATTGGTTTGATTTTGGGAATGGGTCCAAAAAGATCCTTCCTCCAAACTGGGCGTACGATTATTCGAGCTGTGGTACGAAGCTTACCACTCTTAAACTTCGGGTTTGAAGAACTTCCACCAATGGCAGCTTTACTCGGTGACATGTTCCTGAAATGCACAATTATCGAAAATAATATATACTTATTAAGGATGAGATTATTCCTAGTTCAAGTCTAGACTCGGAAGTCGACGAATGTGCAACTGTGTCATTAAGATTAAACACAAAAGGCTAGTGTTTAATTCACACAACGTTGGCTCTGATACCAACCTGTCACACCCCGATATTTCCACGTATTACCGGTGGACCCGGTGGGGAGTATCGTGACGTAGTTGATTTCATCATAGACAATTTATCACAGTTTATATACACAGCGGAAGTCGAAAGATAAAAACATTACAAACCGAATGAAAGTAATATAATTTATTACAAAACTATTGTAAAGGATCCACAGGCGGATCGAAGTTAAAGGAAACATTGTTCAGCAGATTTATAAACATCTAAGCTTGCAAGACTCTTTATTGATGCTAGGAGTAGCCAGCCTATTCCGATTAGTACCTACACTTGACCTTTTTGGAAAATACGTCAGTTTTCACTGGTAAATATAATTAACCGACTCATTTTGAAAATGTTTAAGAAAATTAATTTGAATGCACAAGGCACAAAATAGCTTTTATAACTAGGGAAAATTATTTATATATAAACTTGTAAAAGAATTACATGTTCGTTATACATTCAGTAGCCCGGGCTGAATACCGGGTTAAAGATTAATTGATACACCACATAATATAATCCCGCGACGAGTTATTCTCGAACAGGAGGTTATATCTTTTTATATACGCACCGGCAGGTGTATGCCTACACCCCGTGCTTAGGTCGTAGCCATTTCAATGAATGATGCCAAGGATATTCGGGACATGGTCATTAACCCCCAAAGGCTTTAAGCAAACAAAACAGATTAAACGGGCATCTCAATAAATTAACCTTCATACGATTAACAATTCAATGCCCGACTAAGCGGTATTTTATATACCGTACCCCAAGCCCGTATAAGGGAAAATAAGTTAAAAGTATTTACCTGAGCAAATTATATAAATTTATCCCAGCCGTACAAATCAGCAAGTGCAAGTATCTTTTACTGGGCTCCTAAATCTGGAACGAAGGTTTTAATAACCTATTAGATTCCTAACGGGTCTAAATTAAGTCTAAACTTAGACCGGTTAGTTTTAAAGAAAGATACACGGTTCGAAACGCATGATTAAGCGAAGACCGGATTAGAATGTGGTTTAGACCCGACAAGTTTGAATACTTGTATAATATGGGTAAACTAAACACATTCTGGATTTTGAAGTGAAAATGATGAGGTTTGACCCGTTTCGGTTAATTTATGCAAACTAGTTATATAAACCGTACCGAACGCGATAAATGCATAACGGATAACCAAATGAGTCATGAGCAGGTTTCCTAAGTTAATATGCCTTAAAAATGTTGTGATATCAGTAAGATACCTTCCATTATTCCCAAAATGAATTTAAACTCAAATTATGCCACGTATGGGTATTTTGGTCATTTTAAAGCTTATAAAAGAGTTTAAATATTAATCTGAGTTTCAGGTCTGATATAATCAGTAAAAATATTTATTTTTATAAGTCATAATAGTAGGGTATTGCATATATGTGAAATTTATCTTTTATAACCAAACTATGCACCGTAGGGGCATTTTGGTAATTTCACATAAGCTTTAAAGGTCAAAATTAGAAATATGAGTTTAAAACGTTTGCTTACTGTTTAATTATAAAAATTTACTTAAAACATCAGTAGGTATTAAGTCTTATATGTTAAAAATGGTTTTAACTCATACTATGCGCTTAAAACGCGTAAAACTCGGTTTTAAGCGGTTTTCGGGTTAAAACAGGAAATCTGAGTTTTTAGTCAGTTTATAAAGTTTAAAATATTTTATTTATCATATAAAATCAGTAGTAAAAAGTGTGGTATCAAAATATTATGTAAAACTCATTTTATGCAAGAAAAGGGTATAACCGACAATTACCGAATCAAAGCTAGAATCCTATGTTATGCTCAGTTTAAAAATAAATAAAAATCTTCAAAAATCTCAAAATATTATTTTACATCAGTGGGTAAAAAGTTTGGTGTCAAAATTTGGGTTTAAATAGGCTATATGCTAATTATGCCGTTTAATTAATAAAAAGCTTCTTATAACCTCAGAGGGTTACACTATCCTATAACCTGGTCCTAATAGAGCTCTAAGGCATTTCTAACATATGCTACATTGGGTCAGAACTGAAAGTCAAAGCAAAAGTCTACTTTTGCGACTTTCGGTCCCGAACCTAGCCTAAACTGAAAATTGTCGGGTTGAACATGCTTAGACATGTTCTTACATTAATTACCAAGTTATACAAGCGATAAAACAGGTTTCATGGCTTCTACATTGCTAATTATGTGTTTATTTGCAAATTAGCTTTCTGTTGACTTTTTTACAATTAAGTTTGACCCAACAATTGACCTAGTTAGAGTATAAATCAGAGGGTGCCCTTTTAAGGGTTTATTACTCACATAATTACCAACTCATAGCCATTTTCAATTCGAAAAATGACTGGACCATTAGTGATTAGTCACTAAGTCAAACCTTAATTACGACGATTTTGACTTTAGGCCATTAGACTAATAAAACACGAATTAAAGAGGTTAAGGACACTTACAAAGGTCCTATGCACGATTTTGGAACTTAAGAAAACTTGCTTGAGGATCAGGAAGCTCCAGAGAAGTATTGAAGTGATTTTGGAATGAGCAAATAAAATGGTTACAACTAAGTTCTTTATATAGCCAAGAACAAGTCACAAGATCATTCCACAATAGTCTACAGATGTTCCTTGATCATTTACAAGTGTCCCTATGCATGAAAAACTATTAAACAAGCCCCTAGAATCGAATACAAGGCTTCTAAGGCGGTGCAACCTGCTGTACTCGCAACTGTGCATGAAATATGCCCAGATCAGGCCGTCGCGTTGCACGATGGCAGAGGACATCTGTGGTGGCGCAGTGCCACCATCCCAGTTACCAGCCAAACATGTTTAAAATTTGGCAGTTTTGTCCCCTGGACCTTTAAAACCTCAAATCTTTCATTTTGAGCAGAATTAACCCATGAAATTTATATTTTTATGATCCATGATATATAACCAAACATCGTTAGGTCCGGTTTCGTTAAACGATAACCAAAAACACAAGTTTTTCCTCGTTGACGCTTTTAACCCCTTGATTACGAAAGTTAACGTATCTTCCTTATACGATATCGAAACCTTGTGAAATTTTTATCACTTATTCTTGGGAGTATAATTAATCGTTACAAGGCTCCGGGTTCGCTAAAAGGTCACTCGGAGGTATAACTTAAACACGTTGACACTTTTAACCCTCGCGTCTTGTAAACTTTCACTTTCTTCCACAAACGGTTTCATACGCTTCATGATTCATTCGTTTAAGGTTATAAACATCCTGTAGGGTTGTTAAAAGGCATAATTATCAAATGTTGGCACTTTGAATCCTTATATACATATATTTTCTTCGTTTGTCAACTTTAGTCCCTCATATTCAATTCGTTACACGTTTAAAGTCCATGACACGTGTCTTCATTATATTGGTCATGATTTTACGAGGTGTTACAAAATAGTAAGCATGTATTAGATTGGTTGTTTATGTATTTGCATAAGAATATGTATACTAAGTGTGTTGTGTATATAAAAACATGTTACACCCAAAAGTGTGAAAACGGTAAAATGGGTCAAGTATACTCACAAAATTGCTAAGTCTTCTGATTATCCAAGTGTTGACGAGTGCTTGAGATTAGGAGGACGAATGCATAAGGGTTAAAGTTCAAGGCATGTTTAGAGTCGAGATTCGGGATTTAAAAGGAATATGGAAAGTATATATGCAAAAGTAATCATCTAGTCATATAATACTTGTTTGACATTATGAAACCCCAAGGGTTAGAATGCTTTCATGGGTAAATTACCCATTAGAATCATAACAAGTTATTAAGTCTTAGATGATGTAATATAATACTTTGACAAATGAACACAAATTCATCATCAAAGGTTCGATTATTTGGATAATATATAAGTATTATATAATGTTCATATTTTCATATAGGTCAAGCATGAGGTAGGAGGATGAATCCCCCATTTACGTACCTCTTTGTTTATCATAGAAGTCATGTAGGAGGTAGGAAGAACAAGTCTTCCATTTAGGTACCTCTTGGTGTTCACCACTACACTTGATGTTATGAACATTCAAGGAGGGTCATGAACATACAATAAAAATGGAAATAATTACAACTAATATAAGAAATCATCTAGTAATGTGTGGATTTTTAGTAGGATAGCCAAAGCTTGTCCTATAATCACACAAACATCAAGCTTCAAGCTTGAACACTACTTGTGGGTAAAACCCTAAACAAAACAGAAAGTTTATGAGGTTTACACCTCTGATTTTACATGTCTCAACCTTGTTTTTAAGCCCAACTAACCATTCAATTGATTATGAGCATAAGGACATAGGAATGAGTATGAGAAACATCAAGTTAAGTGAGTTTAGTAAATGTTTAACCAACACAGAAAGTTTTGAGCCTTATTTGGTGATGTTCTAGCCTTGGTTTTCCATGGAAAACCTGTTGGAAACATACCTAAGGTTGCTCCAAGCAAGTAGGAAGAAGAATCAAGGAAAAAGAGTAAGAAATGAGAAAGTTATGCTTGTTTTCGTAACTTGGCATGAATCTATCCACTCTTGCGAATTTCAGCTAATTGAGGGTGTTTGAGAGTGAGTTTGAGGTGTTAGAAAAGTGAAAAATGCTTGGGCGAGGCTTGGGTTATATAGGGAAGTGATTAGGTGTGACAACCCGAACTTTCGAGGTTAGTAACGTTTCATCTTACGATCTTAACTCCTCGCTATTCAGTTATAACATCGTTAAACTTAAACGTTTGACAACTCGGTTAAATAACTTATTAAAAATTGTTGGGTCGCGTATATCTTTATGTGTTATAATTGTATCTTGAAATAACACACCATACTATATCGGCCCAAACGAATCAATTGAGCCCAACTAGTTATTTGTGTGTATTATTTATTTCGGCCCAAGTTAAATAGCCCAAGGCAGCTTATAGATCGGCCCAACTGCTTTTGTATTTCTATTATTTAGACTTCTGTACGTAAATCACTAAACCACAAATATCAAATCCTATTTCCCCCTTCATACTCTACGTACGGCAAACAGGAGAACCCCCCCCCCCTTCGAGACATCATCCTATTTGATCAAGCGTTTGGTTAGTGAGTCTATATTTATGTTAATTCCTAATTGGTGATCTTGTTTAATCTTGTTTAACGAATTTTACGTGTATGTCGATGTTGTGATCTTGTACGATTAATGTTGCATAATACGTACACTTTGGATAATAGAGTTTATGTAATTAATAATTAATGTTGCATAAACTGAACTGTTATATGATACCTAGGGTGCATGTGCATGAAAGTATTTGATGGATCGATGAGATCAGTAACTGATTAATCTAGGTTGAGCCATTATAGGTATTTTGTTAATTGATTTGGATTACGAGTGGCATAACATTAAGTTACTGTAATGATAGAAAGGATTCACAGTGGGCTAAATCACACACATGGGCCTTGTGCATATGATATTAGCAATATATATAGGGATGTTTGTGTTATGTGTGGGCCTATGGCTTTCATATATTGTCTAATTAGATGGGGTAGATTATAATGGTTGCTCATATGTGGGTACTGTGGATCGAGTATATAAGGTAAAACAGGGGTTCGGGTAGGGTGGTTGGTTAATCATGACATGTGAGTGGGGTGTAAATTGTTGAATAAGAAACTTGACAGAATGGGCTGCATGTAACACTTGAACAAACGCGGACAGGGCCAGCAAGGTTTGGGCCGAATAGTCAGGTAAGTTCGCGTTAGTTAACAGGTGGGTTATAATGTGGACTGGGCCGGTAATTCGGGGAATCAATAGAATGATGTGGTATGTTAACTTGTGTAACGAAACGGCTTAAACTTGTGAATTAATATGGTACATGAAGTCACCCCTTGTTCATATGTTTGAGATGAGGCGTTATTTGAATACTTGAAACGTGAAGTATAACTCTATATGTGTAGCACCTAGTATGAGAACGTACTTTAATGATGGAATTCGTGCTTGATTAATTGATATACCATGCCTAGTGATGAATGTTAACACTTGTATTCATGTGCACTAGCTGATGATTAAACATGAAATAATACGTGTTGTGCTTGTATGCAAACTGACTGTTATGTGTAACTATCATAGGGCTTGGTAAATCACTGTTGTTAAACAAGTAATTAATTCTAGCAAGCAAATCAAAGGTGAGTTCATCTCTTGAGCATGCGTCCCGGTGTTTGGGACAGTCAGTGGGTATCCCGGGGAGGGATAAGTCTTTTGGGTAAAAACGGGAATGTTGGATAATATACTCATCCTATCACCATTAAAGTCCCTCCGTGTTGTTTGGTTACCGGGGAGGTAACATGGTATTAGTTAGTAGCGCTACTTAGGTTTGGCAACCTCACCCCGTACCTGGGAGGACGGGTGTTGAACTAATGACCAAGTCATGACCAATGCTTTGATAGGAGCATTGGAGAAAGGGCAAAATAATCAGAAGCCGTCTTGTATTCGGGGTATTATCAACATTACTTTTGGAATCAAATTCAATGGATTAACTAAACACTTGGTAACCAACGTTTTCGTAAAACAATGAACTCACCAGCCTTGTCTGACACACTTGTTACATTCCCGCAGGTCGTTGGATGTCTATGGTTTGGTACTTGCTGTCTGGAGAAGCTGGAGTAGTCATGGGTCGACTGGAGGGATTCACGTTATTGTTTTCTTGATACTATATATTAGTTTGCAACTGTTTAACTTTGGTTTGTCATTTGCTTCCGCTAAACACTTTGGTTTTCACTTAAACTTGTTGATGGTATTTTTATTAATAATTGAGAACTTTATTTTGAAACATGTATGGGTTCAATGTAATTAGTGGCTCATTGTTGGTACGTCACACGCCTATCAGGGACACTCCCTAGGTGGTATTTTGGGGGTGTGACAGTTTGGTATCAGAGCCACTGGTTATAGTGAACTTGGTTTTAAAACGTTTACATAAAACCAGACTATAACCGAACAGATCCGAAATCGACCATGACACTCAGCTCCAGACTGCAAGGTTCGTTTCTCGTTTACTATTGCATAGTATATCTAGTGTTTGCTTATGAATAACATCACACGTGAATGCACACTTAGCACTGCAGTATGAACTTCTATGTTACCAACCCATGTTACGTGTTTTAAGAGTGCGACTCTTCTTGAACTTTCATGATCTATGTTGTGGCGTCATCTGTCTTATTGCTCGAATCCGGGGAACCTTTTAGCGCGAGTTAAGAGGCACTGAGATAAGCATGCAAATTGCCTTATTATTATGGGTGCACACATAATAATAATAATGGGTGCATGTGAGTCCCAGTGAGGCTTAACGAGTGTGAGAGGGGTTCCGTTCTGTTAATTGATGTTATGTTAGAACCCCTTTCTGAATCCTTACGAATCTCGATGCTATCGAGTATCACCTGATCACACATCTGAACGCCTAGCGAACTGTGTAGAATGTTAGGTGCTAGTACGAACGTCCCTGAGTTGGATGGCTCAGCGTCAAATGATTGGACTATACTTTCCTCACTTATCTTTGTTTGCTGGAACTTAGCGTGTTGACGCCTTAGATCCCGAAGTGTGATCACTTCTGCAACACTCTCGCGACATACCGTGTATTACTCAGTCAACTTGCAAGAACGATGGACAAGAGGGTAAACGTAGTACCTTACCGACTTCGGCATTTGAACGACCCTAGTTACCGGCAATGAACAACAGCGATTTGACTCCAATCGAATCCTTAACCCCAGTCAGCGACTCATGGGAGTCGACTCTTACGAACCGATCGGGACAAAATCGATGACGAGATTTACTGTAGAGCGGACTGTGTAACCGCCCGCACCATGAGTAGTGCCTTAGGACGTGACACGGAATGTGAAAAGATGGACCTTGTTGGTGAAAGGACGCAGGACACCGTTACAGGCAACAATATTAGAGGCAACAGTCGCGGAAACATCAAGGTACTCGTGATCGTAGCTTACAGTATGGAAACGAAGGTGACGATAACCAAGGGAACAACGGCAGTGCTGGAAATTCTCGTGACGAAAACAACACTGGAAGTGAAGCTCATGGAAGGACATTTAGTATTGGCATAGGCTATAGCAGGCATAATAGCAACACGATAGCTTGGATGGGTAGCTATTCGCTTCATCTCTGTTCTGTTTAACCCTGATGCTTCTTGAAACCGAACCTGTTGTGAAGTCGGCTGATGCAAGTCAATTGAAGCCTTATATGTTCGCTAGGAAGAAAACTCGACCTTGGGGGACAGGTGTTCGACATTGACCTTCCTTCTACTACCCCTGATGGTTACAATGCAGTAGTTAGTGTGGATTGGTTATTCAGAAATCGCGCAGACATACCTTGTGAGGAGAAAATTTTGTGTGGAGAATCGTTATTTGTTCTAAAGCAACAGAGTGGTGCAAAGGTTAGCTCCATATCAACTACGAAGGCCTAGAAGTGTCTACGGAGGGATCACCCCTCTACGTTAGCAACCGTTACTGATGTTGAGGCTAAGGGAAAGAGGATCGAGGATCCACCAATTGTTCGTGATTCCTCTCAGTGTGCTACCTGAGGAGCTTTCAGATTTACTTCCACCACTGTTAGGTAGAATCTCCGTTTGATCTCACAACAGGGGCAACCCTGATTACTGGTGCTACATACCGTCTTGCACCAGGAGGGTTGCAAGGACTATCTACAGGAACTGTTGGACAGGAGTTTTATTGGACATAGTTTTTGTTCGCTTTGGGGATCCACAGCTATATTTGGGAAGATAAAGCCTTTTCGTATGTGTACTGATTATCCAGAACTCAACAAGGTGACAATCAAGAACTGTTTGGCTCGACCATGTACTGACGGAAGACCAAGAGGAGAATGTTCCTGAAACGGCATATCGAACGCAATACGGCCATTGCGACTTTGTACACCATGACCATTGAGTTAGTCAACACACCAGCAGCTTTATGGACCACATGAATCGACCGTATTTATGGATGACGTTCTGGATCATTTCCAATAGGAAGGAACATCATGGGCGGCATTTGTATCTTATTTTAGAGCTCCTGAGGGAGGAGCCACTCCGCGCGAAGTCTTGTTAAAGGTAAATTCTGGATTCGAGAGATACCTTTTTGGTCATATGATCAACGAAGTGGGAATACACGTGGATCTCGCTAAACACCCATTTCATTAGATATTGTTTGGCACCAAAGATCCCTTCGAGGATGCAGCAATTTCTAGGTCACACTAGACTCTATCGCATATTCACCACATGATTTTCAAAGATCGTGCATCTTAAATTTCTTTAGCACAGTAGGGTGCTATGTTCATGAAAGACAAAACAGGAGGACGTCTTTTCAGCTTTCGAATCCCAACTCTGCAATGTTTACACACCGACGCAACACGAGAAAGTGATGACTTACGTAATGGACTTACAGGAAGAACAGCACGAGTCACGACCTGCGGTGGAAGCCCTGGCCTTTGGATTTAAGTTGGAGGCATTACTTGGTTGGTACCAAATGCACTACCTAGACCGATCACAAGGGCCTCCCGTGTGAGCTAAACATGTGATGGCACCGCTGGATGGAACTTTTGAATGAATACGACCGTGAAACCTGGACGTTCACGAGCTTTGCAGCCTGCTATCGACTCTAACATACCTGATCAGACTCGCCTTACTCAAACTGAAGAACTGAAGGAAGAGAGTTCTCAAGATTAACCCATGCGGGGCATGGGGAAGCAACCTTTGGTAGGTCGGACGATATTTGCTACTTCATGGAACGAATATGAACCTCACTATACAGCAACCTTGGGAAACTGGTGCAGGCGAAGCACACGGGTCTCGAATATCCTATTCGTCGGAGTTTTGATAGGATGTATTAACACCTGAAGACCATGTGTGGGTGAACGGGCCTGAAGGCCCACATAGCCACGCATGGGAACGATGTTTGACATGTGGGAAAGTCAAGGTGGGATATTAGCAATCAGAGCAAATATATGGAAATGAGAACAGACTGCCATGGATTTTGTCGCTAGTCTACTTACACCTAGAAATGGAAACATTATCACATGGGTGATCGTTGACGGTCTCACGTTACTAACACACTTTCTTGCAAACAAGGAACTGACGAGTCTTCACAAGTTGCGAATGTTCCTCTGAGAGAGGCGGCTTATAGGCACGAGGTGCCAACTCCTATTACCTCCTATTTTGAGCTATACCTGATTTATGACAAGCGATACACAACACCCTTGACTCACGCATAGACATGAGTATTACTTATCAACATAGGACAAAAGGTTTGAGTAAACAACCCCCCTGACACTCGAAGACATGCTGCGAGCATGTGTGAGATTAACTTGGTGTAAATTGGAAGGACGTATACTTTTGGCTGAGTTCTACTGTAGTTGTTACCCTTCTAGTATTCAGACAACTCTGTTTGGGGCATTGCTTGGATGATGATGCCAATCTCTTCGTGGACTGAGGTGGATGACCACCTAAACACGGGTCCAGGACTTGTACTCGAAACTCTTGGGAAGATTGCTTGGATTGGAAATTGTTTGGCGGCATCGAGTGACCGTCAGGAAAGACGATAAGCTTAGGAAACACTCGGAGTTCGTTGTAGATGGTCGTATCATGTTAAAAATCTCACCCTGGGCGGGTGTGGTATGCTTGGGAAGCGTGGCAAACTTAATTTACGTTACGGTGAGTTATTCGGAATTCTGGAAAGAATTGGTCACGCCGCCTACAAACTCGAGTTACCTGATGAATTGGATAACGTGTATGATATCATTTATGTCTCGAATCTCAGGCAGTGTTTGTCCGATGAAACGCTCATGCTACCCTTAGTAAAGTCTGAGGTTAATGACAGGTTGCAGTTGTTGAGGAATCTACTGAAATCATGGGCTAGAATATCAAGATTCGTTAGCATGGTCGAATCCCGATTATAAGAGTTCGTTGGAACTCAAGGCGTGGACCGGAGTTCACGTGGGAGCGTGAGGACCAGATGAAGCTTAAGTGTAATACCCTGTGTTTCCGAAGTCAAAGTCAAAGTCATGATTGAAGTCAAAGGAAGACAAGATTGCTAATTGCGATCTGTCTCTTCTAACTCAATTCCTGTTTTGACTTCTTTGACTTGTAATTAGTTTATTTTATTTTTGTTTTAGTTGTATTATGTGGAGTAAGTGTCAATAATCACAATAATCGACGTACGATAATCACTATTTAATCGACTTACGACTGTGAACTATAGGAAGTAACAATGCGATAAAGTCAATTAAACGCTAGTCAATCTAACTTAATCAACATCGAATCACAATCGCACCCGCAACTCGAAATACGCATTTTGGCTATTGTTGTATACGTGTGTGTGTGCCTTATGTGTTGCTTGTGCATGTTTAAATTATGTTATGTGTAGTAATCAATCGAAACGCAATCGAAATGGTATGATAATTGGTAGAGAAGGGATAGTGCAAGATATGAGTAGTTGGGATTAAAAGAAATTTGACTAGGAAAACTCTATCGCATCGCAACGCTCGCAATCGTAATCGAAACATCAAAAATCGTCGTGCCGAACACTCGAATCAGGAGACCGATCGATCAGGTAACCAGTCGATCGACCAGCTGTCCGTACAGGCTGTCCGATCGAGCTGCCTGGCCGAACAGCCAACCCTTTCCTCTTTGGGTAACCCTATAAATACCCCTTGCCACTCTCAAACCTACTACTTTTGGCAAGTGACGTCCGACCAGCTCGTGTTCCTCACTTTTCTTCAGATTTCTCACGATTTCCGGTAAGATCCCGTCCTAAATCTTGTACTTTCATGATCTATACGCACTCCTACACCTTTCTATCTTTTAAATCTTAACTTTTAACCGTGAAATCATCAAGATTTGGGGTGTTCTACGGTGACGTCATCATGAAGTTCTTATGAACTTCAAGTTTGACCTCATTCCACCAAGGATAACTCAGATCTGAAGGATTTCCACATGATTTCACAACGATTTCGCATAGATCTGAACATTTTCGAAAGGATAAAAGAGTTGAAAGAAATAATCACAAGTTTTCTCATTCTTTTACACTCAATGCACTTAAAACCGATTGAATAGGAGCTTGTGCTGGCTCACTACACATCATTGTGGTTAGGGTTGGTTCGAGATCCGTAACTCTACCCATGAGATTACCAAGTCCGGGTTAACCATGAACCAACATCATAAACCAGTGGAGCGATTGAACTTGGGTGGTTTCCTGTTCAAACGGGTCACAAGACTTAGGATGAGGTTCTGTTTGTTAGCACGATATCAACACATCTCGATAAAACGATAAACGAACAAAACAGCCAAGTGTAAGACAGACGGAACGACCAGGATGGAATGATGTCCGATAGGACCATTGTCCGAACGAACTGCCAATCGTACGGGTTGTCAACCGCACTGGTTGCTAGCCGAACGACTTGCACAATATTTGAAGGATTGAATGTTGAACGAGTTGTTGTCCGATCGGATTACCGTTCGAACCATGAGACATTTTGACTTCCACACTTAAACAAATTTTCAACATGTTTAATACACAAGGGATGCCATCAGAACGAACAACCGACCGAACGGGTGACAACCTGCTACGAACACGAAGTGTCTAACCGAACGGGTTGCCGTCCGATCGAACGACCGTCCGATCGACCGACCTGAAAGGTAGAGATACTTCGATGTTTGCAGAATGCTACAACGAAAACTTCAAAAGTCAAGCCATCATACACAAACACATCCTTCTCAAAGGAAGAAACAATCTACTCGAACAGTCATCCGACCGGACTACCATCCGAACGAACTGCCGTCCGCACGGCCAGCCGTCCGAACGGACTACCGTCCGATCGAACTACTGTCCGAGCCACTCGCACTTTGCCTCGTTTTACGCGTCACTTATCATTATGCTATCAATCTATTCAGGCTAATCTTACTCTCTAAGCGCTCCCTTCAATCCATCATCGCTGTGAGTATACTCGATCCCTTTTTGCTTTATGCACTTTTGGGTGTTACATGCGTTACTTATTCTAAATCACATAGAACACACTACACAATACTTTTAACGCTAACCGTTACCGCATGTTATACGTGACTTAATGAATGAATGCTTGTTTGTTATGTTTACACATGGAATGTTGTCTACCTGCCTTAGCAACGGTAGTACTATTTGTTTGGACTCAGCACCCGTTCACTCGGGGGTTGTTAAGGACAATTATTTGCATGGATTACAGGGGTGATCATGTATTACGAACTGCCTTGGGCAGTCAACCCGTAGTCATTGGTATCGATAGGTCTATGTCGATAACTAACATGCCTCATTTCGCTCTGTGTACATGCTGGTTATGCGTAACGCTTTCAAACTCTATATGCTATTATCAAACTTGTACGCTCACCTTTACACTATGTGTATTGACTGTTATTTTGACGTATGTGATAGGTGCTTAGGATGCTTATCTGCTAGGAAATCGAGGCTAGAATAAGGCTCTAGAGGCCAACAAATAGTTGTCTGTACAAATGAAGTCAAGGGTCTCTAGAAGCAGATAAACAATTGGGCTATTTGATAAAATCTGAGTTGTCGGAATAGAACTATTTGCCTAGATTTTGTCTGTAATAATTTGTTTACCTTTTGAGACATGGTATGGGACATGTTACTTTAAATTGATTGGTAATGATAATTGTTATGGAAACTTCTGGACAATCTGTTTTGCTCAGTGCCATGCCCCAATGTTTCTGCCATCGGTTGGGGTGTGACATTAAGTATCCTCAAATCTTTCCTAACGATCAATCTAAATCTGGTACTACTGGTGAATTTCGGGACGAAATTCCTCTTCAAGTTGGGGATGATGTGGTACCTGAGCAAAATCCGCAACAATCTTGATTTATCAATTCACTCCCTGTGCTTACTTGCCAAATTTCGGGACGAAATTTCTTTCAAGTTGGGGATGATGTGACAACCCGAACTTTCGAGGTTAGTAACGTTTCATCTTAAGATCTTAACTCCTCGCTATTCAGTTATAACATCGTTAAACTTAAACGTTTGACAACTCGGTTAAATAACTTATTAAAAATTGTTGGGTCGCGTATATCTTTGTGTGTTATAATTGTATCTTGAAATAACACACCATACCATATCGGCCCAAACGAATCAATTGAGCCCAACTAGTTATTTGTGTATATTATTTATTTCGGCCCAAGTTAAATAGCCCAAGGCAGCTTATATATCGGCCCAACTGCTTTAGTATTTCTATTATTTAGACTTCTGTACGTAAATCACTAAACCACAAATATCAAACCCTACTTCCCCCTTCATACTCTACGTACGGCAAACAGGAGAACCCCCCACCCCCTTCGAGACATCATCCTATTTGATCAAGCGTTTGGTTAGTGAGTCTATATTTATGTTAATTCCTAATTGGTGATCTTGTTTAATCTTGTTTAATGAATTTTACGTGTATGTCGATGTTGTGATCTTGTATGATTAATGTTGCATAATACACACACTTTGGATAATAGAGTTTATGTAATTAATAATTAATGTTGCATAAACTGAACTGTTATATGATACCTAGGGTGCATGTGCATGAAAGTATTTGATGGATCGATGAGATCGGTAACTGATTAATCTAGGTTGAGCCATTATAGGTATTTTGTTAATTGATTTGGATTACGAGTGGCATAACATTAAGTTACTGTAATGATAGAAAGGGATTCACAGTGGGCCAAATCACACACATGGGCCTTGTGCATATGATATTGGCAATATATATAGGGATGTTTGTGTTATGCGTGGGCCTATGGCTTTCATTTATTGTCTAATTAGATGGGGTAGATTATAATGGCTGCTCATATGTGGGTACTATGGATCGAGTATATAAGGTAAAACAGGGGTTCGGGTAGGGTGGTTGGTTAATCATGATATGTGAGTGGGGTGTAAATTGTTGAATAAGAAACTTGACAGAATGGGCTGCATGTAACACTTGAACAAACGCGGGCTGGGCCAGCAAGGTTTGGGCCGATTAGTCAGGTAAGTTCGCGTTAGTTAACAGATGGGTTATAATGTGGACTGGGCCGGTAACTCGGGGAATCAATAGAATGATGTGGTATGGTAACTTGTGTAACGAAACGACTTAAACTTTTGAATTAATATGGTACATGAAGTCACCCCTTGTTCATATGTTTGAGATGAGGCGTTATTTGAATACTTGAAACGTGAAGTATAACTCTATATGTGTAGCACCTAGTATGAGAACGTACTTTAATGATGGAATTCGTGCTTGATTAATTGATATACCATGCCTAGTGATGAATGTTAACACTTGTATTTGTGTGCACTAGCTGATGATTAAACATGAAATAATACGTGTTGTGCTTGTATGCAAACTGACTGTTATGTGTAACTATCATAGGGCTTGGTAAATCACTGTTGTTAAACGAGTAATTAATTCTACCGAGCAAATCAAAGGTGAGTTCATCTCTTGAGCATGCGTCCCGGTGGTTGGGACAGTCAGTGGGTATCCCGAGGAGGGATAAGTCTTTTGGGTAAAAACAGGAATGTTGGATAATATACTCATCCTATCACCATTAAAGTCCCTCCGTGTTGTTTGGTTACCGGGGAGGTAACATGGTATTAGTTAGTAGCGCTACTTAGGTTTTGCAACCTCACCCCGTACCTGGGAGGACGGGTGTTGAACTAATGACCTAGTCATGACCAATGCTTTGATAGGAGCATTGGAGAAAGGGCAAAATAATCAGAAGCCGTCTTGTATTCGGGGTATTATCAACATTACTTTCGGAATCAAATTCAATGGATCAACTAAACACTTGGTAACCAACGTTTTCGTAAAACAATGAACTCACCATCCTTGTCTGACACACTTGTTACATGCTCGCAGGTCGCTGGATGTCTATGGTTTGGAACTTGCTGTCTGGAGTAGCTGGAGTAGTCATGGGTCGACTGGAGGGATTCACGTTATTGTTTTCTTGATACTATATATTAGTTTGAAACTGTTTAACTTTGGTTTGTCATTTGCTTCCGCTAAACACTTTGGTTTTCACTTAAACTTGTTGATGGTATTTTTATTAATAATTGAGATCTTTATTTTGAAACATGTATGGGTTCAATGTAATTAGTGGCTCATTGTTGGGACGTCACACGCCTATCAGGGACACTCCCTAGGTGGTATTTTGGGGGTGTGACAGTTTGGTATCAGAGCCACTGGTTATAGTGAACTTGGTTTTAAAACGTTTTCATAAAACAAGACTATAACCGAACAGATCCGAAATCGACCATGACACTCAGCTCCAGACTGCAAGGTTCGTTTCTCGTTTACTATTGCATAGTATATCTAGTGTTTGCTTATGAATAACATCACACGTGAATGCACACTTAGCACAGCAGTATGAACTTCTATGTTACCAACCCATGTTACGTGTTTTAAGAGTGCGACTCTTCTTGAACTTTCATGATCTATGTTGTGGCGTCATCTGTCTTATTGCTCGAATTCGGGGAACCTTTTAGCGCGAGTTAAGAGGCACTGAGATAAGCATGCAAATTGCCTTATTATTATGGGTGCACACATAATAATAATGTGGGGTGCATGTGAGTCCCAGTGAGGCTTAACGAGTGTGAGAGGGGTTCCGCTCTGTTAATTGATGTTATGTTAGAACTCAGCAGTCTATAGGAGTCATAGCAGTGATTATCTCCTACTCGAACATGATATTTTCACCCCTTTCTGAATCCTTACGAATCTCGATGCTATCGAGTATCACCTGATCACACATCTAAACGCCTAGCGAACTGTGTAGAATGTTAGGTGCTAGTACGAACGTCCCTGAGTTGGATGGCTCAGCTTCAAATGATTGGACTATACTTTCCTCACTTATCTTTGTTTGCTGGAACTTAGCGTGTTGATGCCTTAGATCCCGAAGTGCGATCACTTCTGCAACACTCTCGCGACATACCGTGTATTACTCAGTCAACTTGCAAGAACGATGGACAAGAGGGTAAACGTAGTACCTTACCGACTTCGGCATTTGAACGACCCTAGTTACCGGCAATGAACAACAGCGATTTGACTCCAATCGAATCCTTAACCCCAGCCAGCAACTCATGGGTGCCGACTCTTACGAACCAATCGGGACAAAATCGATGACGATTGACTGTAGAGCGGACTGTGTAACCACCCGCACCATGAGTAGTGCCTTAGGACGTGGCACGAAATGTGAAAAGATGGACCTTGTTGGTGAAAGGACGCAGGACACCGTTACAGGCAACAATATTAGAGGCAACAGTCGCGGCAACATCAAGGTACTCGTGATCGTAGTTTACAGTAAGGAAATGAAGGTGACGATAACCAAGGGAACAACGGCAGTGCTGGAAATTCTCGTGACGAAAACAACGCTGGAAGTGAAGCTCATGGAAGGACATTTAGTATTGGCATAGGATATACCAGGAGTAATAGCAACACGATAGCTTGGATGGGTAGCTATTCGCTTCGTCTCTGTTCTGTTTAACCCTGATGCTTCTTGAAACTGAACCTGTTGTGAAGTCGGCTGATGCAAGTCAATTGAAGCCTTATATGTTCGTTGGGATGCAAACTCGACCTTGGGGGACAGGTGTTCGACATCGACCTTCCTTCTACTACCCCTGATGGTTACAATGCAGTAGTTAGTGTGGATTGGTTATTCAGAAATCGCGCAGACATACCTTGTGAGGAGAAAATTTTGTGTGGAGAATCGTTATTTGTTCTAAAGCAACAGAGTGGTGCAAAGGTTAGCGCCATATCAACTATAAAGGCCCGGAAGTGTCTACGGAGGGATCACCTCGCTACGTTAGCAACCGTTACTGATGTTGAGGCTAAGGGAAAGAGGATCAAGGATCCACCAATTGTTCGTGATTCCTCTCAGTGTGCTACCCGAGGAGCTTTTAGATTTACTTCCACCACTATTAGGCAGAATCTCAGTTTGATCTCACGACAGGGGCAGCCCTGATTACTGGTGCTACATACCGTCTTGCACCAGGAGGGTTGCAAGGACTATCTACAGGAACTGTTGGACAAGAGTTTTATTGGACATAGTTTTTGTTCGCTTTGGGGATCCCCAACTCTATTCGGGAAGATAAAGCCTTTTCGTATGTGTACTGTGTTGGTGCATGCGTCTGTCGACGTCGTCTTGCATCGAGTCTTACATTACAATTGTTAGATCAGGGCGCGTTATACGAGAAATAGGGTAGGTTTTATGAGTATTTGATGTAATTTCGTTTGAACATGACATGTGACACCTTCAAACGAAATTAACATGTGTAATTTCGTTTGAAGTGACACATGCCATTTTCAAAAGAAATAGCAACCCCTATAAATACCCTTGAGTGCTGATTCATTTGTAACTTTCCGGTCAGTGTAACGAAGTGCTGCCGAAGTGTTGTCAGAGTGTAAACCTTTATCAAATCAATCATACAACAGTTTAAAGTGTATATCTTGCTGAATTGACCTCTACACGTCTGTTTCCGCCTTTCGTGTTGAGTAAAACTCTTCTGATCGACTCGTTCGGGTCTGAAATTGATCCTACAAGTGGTATCAGAGCTCAGGAAGAAGAGTTCATACCAATTCAGCTTCATTTTTCTGATTTCTACACCTTCTTTCACAATTGAACAAGTTTTCACAGTTAAAAATGGCTGATTTTCATACATCATGTGCGTAATGTTGTTTTAACACACCCTAGAAAGTTTCAGAACTAAAATCGACCATTTGCTTGACCAATTGGACCAAAATCAGATCGAAATGATGATGTCATACTGATTTCGTTTGAAGTTGATGGATGATTTCGTTTGAGAGGGAACATAGTTTCTGATTTCGTTTGAAGGAACTTGGTGATTTCGTTTGAGATGGCATCATTTGACTGATTTCGTTTGAAAGTGCAGAGTAATTCCGTTTGAAATAGCAAGTTGGGATAATTTCGTTTGAAGTTTGGTAGTAATCTCGTTTGAAAACAGGATTTCGTTTGAAGATTGTTGTTGATCTCGTTTGAAAGCATAATTTCGTTTGAGTGTTCAAACGAAATATGTTATTTCGTTTCAGGATGATATCTCATTTGAAGTTTGGATTGTGATTTCGTTTGAAGGGTACTTGAAATTGAGATTTCGTTTGAAATTGTTTAGTGTGTGATTTCATTTCAAGCCATCATTTCATTTGTACTGGGATTTCGTTTGAGATTGACTAGTTTGTGAACTTGTTATCGAATCATGAGTGAAGAGTTCTATAACGCGTTTGCTACATCCCCGACTAGTCCAACATCAATTACTCAAAATATGAACATGGAAAACGAAACTGGAACTACACAAAAACCCCCGAAGCTAATGAGCATTGAAGAGTATTACGGTTGGAAAGATCGATTTGAAAACTGGGTTCAAGCCAATCACTTGAGATCTTGGGAGTGTATTTTGAAAAAGTATGTTCTACAACGTACTGATCTGCAAGTTGAGAAAGAAATCTCTGAATTCAATGACAAAGAACGAGACATGTACAGAGCTGAAAAGATGATGTGATTAGTCTACTTCAGCAAGCCATTAAAGAAGATATCTTTGTATTGCTGCAACATGACAAAACTTCAAAATCAATTTGGGATGCTCTTAAGATCAAATTTGAGGGAAGTGAGAATATGATAAAAAGTAAAAAGTCATTGCTTAAGAAAGAATTTGATCTATTTACAAATCTGCCAGGGGAAGATACAAAGAAGTTGATTGAAAGATATTGCCACTTAGTGCGTTCTATGTCACTGTTAAGCATAACCAAAGATCGAGAGGAATGGGTTGACAAATTAGCTGATGCTTTACCTCAAAAAGAATGGGGTAAATTTTTGATGATTTTGAAGAATACCGGAGTATATGATGGTTTGACAATTTCTCAGTTCATCGAGAAGATTGAGGGTCAAGATCTTGAACAACAAAAGATTGCGAGGATGAATAATCCAAGTGGTCAACAAGATGTGAAGATGTATTACAAAGGCAGTGTTCAAGAGATTGAAAGGAGTCCTAAAATCCAAACCGCTTTTAGTGCTGGAAACTCATCAGAAAATGTTGAACAAAGTCCAAACAGCAGCAGTGGGTTTTCTTCTTATCCGAGTGTTAATCCAAAGAGTTCAAATTCAAGTTTTCATTCTCAAAGTTCAAAAAGTGGAAATGGTTGTGTGATACAGTGCAACATTGCATTGAATCTTCCAGATGGTCAAAGTTTTCCAGAAGAAATTGCTAAAGATCACATGGCGTTACTTGCAACTGTGCTACAATCATATGAAGGTTTAGTTGCAGGAAGGATCATGTCACACCCCCAAAATCCACCATGCGGAGTTCCACCGCTTGGAGGCGTGACGTGACCAGGATCGAGCCACCAATCATACTGAACAACGTACTTAAGTAAATAAAGACAACCCCAATATGATTGGTGACCAAAAGCGAGTTAACCAAGTTTTTAATTTGGACAGCGGAAGCATAAACGTAAAGTTCAAAACATAAGTTCGCAGTTCATAAGTTTAAAGTCCAACACATAGGTTTAATAAGTTCATAATGTTTTAAACATTAACTACTGGACATAACCGTCCGCACACCACAACGACTCCTTCCTCGTGCAAGCTCCAAATGTTTAGCGACCTGTAAGGCATGTAGCAGCGAGTCAACAACAAAGTTGAGTGAGTTCACGTTTGGTTGTTTAGTTATAGCATTCGTTTCGTAAATCATATGTTCGTTTTGTAAACCATGTATCGTATATGTTTGCATCGCGGTCTTTCTGACATGTTTGCGAAGATTAGTGGGGGTTTCCCATGTGTTACTAGACCACGCGTATCGACTGCTACGAAAATGTAAGAGGTGCCCTAAGTCAATGTCTATCAGCATTGACCCTTTGCCCATAGTCCATTAGTACACGCCCGTCCGACTGGCACGGTGTGAGGTTTGTTAAACCTAATAGCGCAATTAACTAATGACCCGCTCGCCATAGGCCTCGGCGATTAAGTCGATAATTGAGGGACTTAAAGTGATAGAGTTGATGGTCTTATGATCGTGTACGTAGGTTTTACGTATGTGCCCTTCAATCCGAGGACAGTAGTAAGTATGAGTGTACGTAGGTTTTACGTACGTGCCCTTCAATCCGAGGACAGTAAAAAGTAGTTTAATAGTAATGATAGTACAAGTAGTTATTCAATCTCATTCCCAACCCCTGGGAATCCCATGCCTTAGAAAGAGTGTGAACTCACCTCGGTTTGCTCGGTTAGGTTCTCAAATATAGTTAACAGTCAAGGTCGGTCAGTCACGTCCTAATAAGGTACGGATAACAATCAGTTTCTCATGCATAACACGTATCCTACGTATGGTTTATTTGCACATTACTTCGTCCACATAACAGGTACACACTTTAACGATTTATACCCATTTAAACTTCCCATCCATTCCCCACTCATAAACAAACATACGATATTGCACGTAACACATATAACATGTTAGATCATTCACCGATAGCATACTTGACATTTAGACACGCAAGTCACAACTTATGTCAATTCAGCATTAATATTCGAAACCGGCTGTTTTCGGACATTTAAATAAAATAGTTAAATTATTCCAAAAATTCCCAAATTTTTACAGGATGTCTTAAACGTTCCATATTTTATTGTGTAAAAATATCGGGGTCCGGTTCATTACCAATATTTTATAGAAAATCGTCTACCGAACTGTGATCAGATTTGTCACATTCTGATCACAGTTTACGGAATAATTCGTCTAAAATTCCTCGGAAGTCCGTTTGACAAAATTCCAGTTCGAGGGTCACAAATACATCAGTGACCATCTTTGATAAAAGTTTCAGGGGCTGGTTCGGTTCAGGTTTTAAGTTGTGATCGAAAACGCACAGCCCAATTTTCTGCAGTAAAAATCAGCCTTAGCTGCTGTCACGAAAACAGATTTTCAAAATAGTAACCGACCTCAGAAAAATACGATTCCAGCGCCATTTTCTTCGTTTTTCGAAAAGACACGATTTAGGCTTTTGAAATTCCGTTTTTCGAGTTTTTAAAGTCCGTTTACAGCCTGTTGAAGGCGGCTGTAAAAATGCATCAGCATGTTATTTTTAAGTTTAAACATTACTAAATCGCATCAACGAGTGTCCGAACAATGGATTTAGCAAGAAAACAACTTTTAAACATCAAGTATGATTTACCCAACCCTCAAACCAACAAGATTCCGCTTCAAAAATCAGCCACAAGTAAACTTTTATGTAGCTTTTATATTCATAACTCATGTTTCACACTTTCTAGCATTCTTGTGATTTAAACAACAATACATCAACCTACATATCATAATTTCGATCAAGATGAAACCGAGTGTAAGGAAACTTACTACTAGCCTCTAGCTAGGGAAGAATCTAATGAAGAAATGTGATGAGAAAAGATGATGAGAGAGACTAGAACAAGCTCCTTTGAAGTCCCTTTAAGTTGCACCTTCCATGGATGAACACTAAGCTTTGAATGGACATGTAAAGGAAGAAGATGAAGAATGTTGGAAGGTGGTTGTGGTTTCGGTTATGTGGCAGCCGAATGAGAGAGAGAGATTAGTGAGGAGAGAGAGTGAATATCTTGAAGTGATGATGAAGATTCATGAACCAAGATCTTATAAGATGTTTCCAATATTTTGTGTAGATCTACAAGTAAAATCTAATAAATAAAAGAGATTTAATCAAGTGAGAA
This sequence comes from Helianthus tuberosus, assembly GCA_030545235.1. Taxonomy (NCBI): domain Eukaryota; kingdom Viridiplantae; phylum Streptophyta; class Magnoliopsida; order Asterales; family Asteraceae; genus Helianthus; species Helianthus tuberosus. Next base: position 171,022,810 of record CM060358.1, on the reverse strand, counting down.
TGTGTGAAGTATGGAAATGGTGATATGGTGGTGGATTCGGTTGTAGTAAACCGAATGGAGAGAGAGAGTAGTAAATTTAGATAAGTGAAATCTTTGAGGAAAAGAATGAAGATCTTTGGTGTCATACATGTAATCTCCTTCCAAATATTATGGCAACAAGGTCAAGTAACAATCCAAATAAAATAATGGATTAAAATCTACACAAATATATGGAGCATGGATGGATGATATGGTGGGTCCCATTTTGGGAATTAAAATCGTTGGGGGGGGGGGGGTGTAAGTGAAAAATTGTGACTAAATTAGTAAAGGTAAGTTAGGATGTAAGTAATGTGGTGGATTGATTTCTAGCGGGTGTTATGGCATACGGGGATCATGACTAGCCATAAATAATAAAATAACGTGTTTGACAAATATTTGGTGTCCCGGGTAATGTCCGGTTGTTCGGTCGGATACTGTTCCGTTAAAGTGTTTAATTGTTCCGTAAGGCGTCTTATTTATATATTTTTGTAACGAAATAAATTCCTAACACATAGGAAAATATACCGGACCATTTAGTGACTTTTCTGTATACTACCAGTATGTTAACATGCTCATGTAAGTATAGTTCAGTAATCAGAGAGCAGTTAAATATTTCAACACAGTCACCAAGCACTTAAATTATTATTAAATAAATTGTACGGAATATATGTAAATTGAGGGTTGTCACATTCTCCCCCTGTTAAGAGAATTTCGTCCCAAAATTTAGCGCGTGGTTACTGAGGAAGCTAGTTAAGTTGCGTTGTTTTCCTGATTTTCCTGGGGTGTCACATCATCCCCCCGTTGATTTGGAATTTCGTCCCGAAATTCTGCAGTAGCTTCAGCCTCAGTAGTGGTTGCGTTTTTCTTAAACAATTGGGGATACTTGAGTTTCATTTGGTCTTCTCGTTCCCAGGTATACTCTGGGCCACGACGAGCATTCCAACGAACTCGGACTAGAGGTATCCTGGTATGCTTGAGGATCTTAACATCTTGATCCGTAATCTCTACTGGTTCCTCGACGAATCGCAACTGTTCGTCGATAGTGAGTTCCTTCAGAGGAACTATGAGGGTCTCATCTGACAGACACTTCTTCAGATTCGACACATGGAAAACATTGTGAACTCCGCTGAGTTCTTCAGGTAGATCCAACCTGTAGGCGACTTTGCCAATTTTCTCAATGACTTCGAATGGTCCGACATAACGCGGATTGAGTTTGCCTCGTTTGCCAAAGCGGATTACACCTTTCCAAGGTGAGACTTTGAGTAGCACTTGATCCCCAACCTGGAGCTCGAGTGGTTTTCTTCCCTTATCAGCATAGCTTTTCTGACGGTCACGAGCTACCGCCATTCGCTGTCGTATCTGAGCAATTTTCTCGGTGGTATCTACCACAAGTTCTGGGCCAGTGATTTGACTGTCACCAACTTCTACCCAACAGAGAGGTGATCGGCATTTGCGTCCGTACAATGCCTCAAACGGAGCGGCTTGGATGCTGGTGTGGTAGCTGTTGTTGTACGAAAACTCCACTAGCGGGAGGTGCCTTTCCCAGCCATTACCAAAATCAATTACACATGCCCTAAGCATGTCTTCAAGGGTTTGGATGGTGCGTTCAGATTGCCCATCCGTCTGCGGGTGATAAGCGGTGCTCATATCTAAACGTGAGCCAAAGGACTTGTGCATTGCTTGCCACAGTTCAAAAGTAAAACGTGCGTCACGATCAGATATAATAGAGGTTGGCACTCCGTGCTTCGATACCACTTCCTTTAGGTAAATGTCTGCAAGAGTAGAAAACTTATCCGTTTCTTTGATAGCCAGAAAATGTGCAGACTTGGTTAGTCGATCTACAATCACCCAAATGGTATCGTTTCCGCGTTGAGATCTGGGCAGGCCGGTCACGAAATCCATGGAAATTTGCTCCCATTTCCATTTCGGGATCTCCGGTTGTTGAAGTAGGCCTGATGGTTTCTGATATTCAGACTTGACTCTCGCACAAGTCAAGCACTTGCTGACGTAGGTTGCTATGTGAGCTTTCATGCCAGGCCACCAATACGTAGTCTTGAGGTCGTGGTACATCTTGTCCGAACCAGGGTGTACCGAATAACGAGACTTATATGCTTCATCCATCACAAGCTCACGTAGGTTTCCATACAGTGGGACCCAGATGCGCCCTGTTACATAGTAAGCGCCGTCTTCCTTTTGTTCTAGCCGCTGCCTCGATCCTCGTAGGGACTCAGCCCTGATGTTCTCTGCTTTCAATGCTTCAACCTGAGCATCGCGAATCTGAGCGGGAAGGTTAGATTGGATGGTAAGCTGTAGAGCACGTACATGCCTAGGTATGGTATCCTTTCGACTGAGGGCGTCTGCCACCACATTGGCTTTGCCCGGATGGTACCTGATCGCGCATTCGTAATCGTTCAAGAGCTCAACCCATCGGCGTTGACGCATGTTTAACTCCTTTTGCTTGAAGATATGCTCGAGACTCCTGTGATCGGTGTAAATGGTGCACTTGGTACCGTACAGGTAATGTCTCCATATCTTAAGTGCGAAAACAACTACTCCCAGTTCCAGATCGTGAGTAGTGTAATTTCTTTCGTGAACTTTAAGTTGGCGCGATGCGTAGGCAATGACCTTGTCACGTTGCATCAATACACAACCAAGTCCTTGGATGGAAGCGTCGCAATAAACCACGAAATCATCGGTGCCTTCGGGCAATGAGAGGATAGGCGCGCTACAAAGTCTATCCTTTAGGTGTTGAAATGCGGACTCCTGTGCATCACCCCAATGATAGATGACACCCTTCTGAGTCAGTGAAGTGAGAGGTTGCGCAATCTTGGAGAAGTCTTTGATAAACCTTCTGTAATATCCTGCCAAACCCAAGAATTGGCGGATTTCTTTCGGTGTGCGGGGTGCAGGCCAGTTCTTGATTGAGTCAACCTTAGATGGATCAACATGAATCCCATCCTTGTTTACCACATGGCCTAGAAAGTGGACTTCGCGAAGCCAGAAGTCACATTTTGAAAACTTGGCATACAATTGCTCTTTTCGAAGAAGTTCGAGCATAAGTCGCAGATGCTGCTCGTGTTCCTCCTGACTCTTAGAATAGATCAGGATATCGTCAATGAACACAATAACGAACTTATCCAGATAAGGTTTGCATACTCGGTTCATGAGATCCATGAAGACCGCTGGTGCATTCGTCAGCCCGAATGGCATAACCAGGAACTCGTAATGGCCGTAACGAGTTCTGAATGCTGTTTTGGAGACGTCCTCATCTCGGACCCTCAGCTGATGGTATCCCGATCTCAAGTCAATCTTGGAGTAATAGTTCGACCCTTGCAACTGGTCAAACAAGTCGTCAATACGTGGAAGAGGATAACGATTCTTCACAGTCACCTTGTTGAGTTCGCGGTAGTCAATACACATTCTGAAGGTACCATCTTTCTTCTTTAGGAACAAGACTGGAGCTCCCCAGGGCGAAGAGCTAGGACGTATAAAACCCTTTTCCAAGAGTTCTTGTAGTTGTGTGGACAGTTCTTCGAGTTCTGACGGAGCTAGACGATATGGTGCTCGAGCTACTGGTGCTGCTCCAGGAGCTAGCTCGATTTGAAATTCAACTTGGCGGTGAGGCGGAAGACCAGGTAATTCCTCAGGAAATACCTCGGGAAAATCGCGTACTATAGGAATGCCTTCAGTTCTCTTCTCTTCCGTGGATGTGTCAGTAACGAGTGCCAGAATGGCAGTGTGGCCCTTTCGCAAACATTTCTGGGCCTTAAGGAAAGAGATGATGCCCTCGACAGCACCACTCTTGTCGCCACGAATCATGAGGGGTTCTTCACCAGAACGAGGAATGCGGACGATTTTCTCCTTGCAAACAATCTCCGCTTGATGATGGGATAGCCAATCCATCCCAATAACGACGTCGAAACTACCAAGTGTGATAGGAACAAGATCGATGGGGAAAGTCTGACCAGCTAAGACGAGGTTACAACCTTTAACTACGTGTGTGGCTTCAAGATTTTTACCATTTTCTAGCTCTACCGCGTGTTTGGTGTTCAAAAGTGTTGGGGTACATTTAAGCATTTGGCTAACTTTTACGGACACATAACTAGTATCGGCAACCGAATCGAATAAAACAGTAACAAAGAAGTCATCCAGAAGAAACTTACCCATCACAACATTGGGATCATTCCTTGCTTCTCCCTGACCAATCACGAAAGCACGACCTTGGGCGCCATTGCCATTATTGTTACCTCCATTGTTGTCTCCGTTGTTGTTTCCATTGTGGTTCCCGTTTCTTTGGTTATTGTTCTGGTTTTGGTTCAGCTGGGGGCAGTTCCTCTTAAAGTGTCCTTCAGCGCCACACTGAAAGCATCCTTTATTTCCCTGCTGCTGCTGATGGTGATTCTGTGGAGCTTGTTGTTGTTGTTGGCGATTCTGATTTGCAGGACGCGGGCTCCTGCAATCCTTAGCTTCATGACCCAACTTATGACATCTCTGACAACGACCTTTGTTGCACTGACCACTATGGTGTCTGTTACATTTGTTGCACTTTGGGTGGTTTCCTCGATACCCACCCTGTCCTTGATTACCGGAGGATTGCTGACCCGGACTCTGGTAGTCGTCAGTCCTTCGCTGCTGAGACTGACCCGAAGCAGAACCCTTACTGGAGTTTCCATCCCATTTTCGCTTGTTGTCGGTAAGTACATCAGAAGTAGTTGTGGCACTGATACGTTTGGGTGGCCTGTTTTGCTCCACCGCCTGGTCGGTGAGACGATGAGCCAACTTGATAATTTGCTGAATGGTACCCAGATTGGCTGAAGTCACGTGACTTTGAATCTCTGGTACAAGGCCCTTGAGGTACAGCTCAATTCGTTTGATGGGAGGGTCCACCATAGTTGGACACAGGATGGCCAGTTCGTTTGACCTCTTAGTATACGCTTCAATCTCAGACCCCGTCATCTTTAGATGGTAAAATTCCACTTCTAGCTTGTGGATGTCATCCCGACTACAGTACTCCTCCTTGATCAGCTCTTTAAAACCATTCCAGGGTGTGGCATTAGCAATTGCCAGTCCTAGTAGTTGAACCTGCGCCTTCCACCAGGTTAACGCAGCCCCTTCAAGTGTTCCGGTAGCATATTTCACCCTACGGTCTTCGGGGCATTCGCACATCTCGAAAACTGACTCAAGCTTTTCAAACCAGTGAAGAAGGCCCACTGCTCCTTCGGTGCCACTGAAAGTGGTAGGTCGGCAGTCCATGAAAGTCTTGAACGTGCACACAGGAGGCTGAGCATGTTGACCTGTTGCGCGAGAATAAAAGACAAAGTTAAGCACGAGCGTTGGTTTGCGGAGGTAGGATCTAAACATCCTAAGGTGAGTTGATATGGCAGGTTATACCTCCTGCAGGGACAGCTGCGAGTGCCTCAGCAACTCATTCGTTGATCAAAGCCGTCAGCTGGGCTTGAGTTAGGTTCAAACGTCCACCCATGATCTTCACAACGAAATAACGTAGGTGAGAAATGTGTCGCGAAAGTGCGTATGTGTGGGACGATAGTAGAGAGTAAGCACACAAGGTTCAAATAGCAATTACCACATTATATAGTGCACAGTGAGAACTATCTAACCGACAATATAACATAAATCATACCACTTATGGTGTCGAGTCTTGCACGTGGAGCGAAGCGTCGTTGTGGATCGTTGAGCACTGTACAGGTTATAGTCTGGTTTTATCAAAAACCTTTTCCCTTTTTAAAACCAAGTTCACTATAACCAATGGCTCTGATACCAATCTGTCACACCCCCAAAATCCACCATGCGGAGTTCCACCGCTTGGAGGCGTGACGTGACCAGGATCGAGCCACCAATCATACTGAACAACGTACTTAAGTAAATAAAGACAACCCCAATACGATTGGTGACCAAAAGCGAGTTAACCAAGTTTTTAATTTGGACAGCGGAAGCATAAACGTAAAGTTCAAAACATAAGTTCGCAGTTCATAAGTTTAAAGTCCAACACATAGGTTTAATAAGTTCATAATGTTTTAAACATTAACTACTGGACATAACCGTCCGCACACCACAACGACTCCTTCCTCGTACAAGCTCCAAATGTTTAGCGACCTGTAAGGCATGTAGCAGCGAGTCAACAACAAAGTTGAGTGAGTTCACGTTTGGTTGTTTAGTTATAGCATTCGTTTCGTAAATCATATGTTCGTTTTGTAAACCATGTATCGTATATGTTTGCATCGCGGTCTTTCTGACATGTTTGCGAAGATTAGTGGGGGTTTCCCATGTGTTACTAGACCACGCGTATCGACTGCTACGAAAATGTAAGAGGTGCCCTAAGTCAATGTCTATCAGCATTGACCCTTTGCCCATAGTCCATAAGTACACGCCCGTCCGATTGGCACGGTGTGAGGTTTGTTAAACCTAATAGCGCTATTAACTAATGACCCGCTCGCCATAGGCCTCGGCGATTAAGTCGATAATTGAGGGACTTAAAGTGATAGAGTTGATGGTCTTATGATCGTGTACGTAGGTTTTACGTACGTGCCCTTCAATCCGAGGACAGTAGTAAGTATGAGTGTACGTAGGTTTTACGTACGTGCCCTTCAATCCGAGGACAGTAAAAAGTAGTTTAATAGTAATGATAGTACAAGTAGTTATTCAATCCCATTCCCAACCCCTGGGAATCCCATGCCTTAGAAAGAGTGTGAACTCACCTCGGTTTGCTCGGTTAGGTTCTCAAATATAGTTAACAGTCAAGGTCGGTCAGTCACGTCCTAATAAGGTACGGATAACAATCAGTTTCTCATGCATAACACGTATCCTACGTATGGTTTATTTGCACATTACTTCGTCCACATAACAGGTACACACTTTAACGATTTATACCCATTTAAACTTCCCATCCATTCCCCACTCATAAACAAACATACGATATTGCACGTAACACATATAACATGTTAGATCATTCACCGATAGCATACTTGACATTTAGACACGCAGGTCACAACTTATGTCAATTCAGCATTAATATTCGAAACCGGCTGTTTTCGGACATTTAAATAAAATAGTTAAATTATTCCAAAAATTCCCAAATTTTTACAGGATGTCTTAAACGTTCCATATTTTATTGTGTAAAAATATCGGGGTCCGGTTCATTACCAATATTTTATAGAAAATCGTCTACCGAACTGTGATCAGATTTGTCACATTCTGGTCACAGTTTACGGAATAATTCGTCTAAAATTCCTCGGAAGTCCGTTTGACAAAATTCCAGTTCGAGGGTCACAAATACATCAGTGACCATCTTTGATAAAAGTTTCAGGGGCTGGTTCGGTTCAGGTTTTAAGTTGTGATCGAAAACGCACAGCCCAAATTTCTGCAGTAAAAATCAGCCTTAGCTGCTGTCACGAAAACAGATTTTCAAAATAGTAACCGACCTCAGAAAAATACGATTCCAGCGCCATTTTCTTCGTTTTTCGAAAAGACACGATTTAGGCTTTTGAAATTCCGTTTTTCGAGTTTTTAAAGTCCGTTTACAGCCTGTTGAAGGCGGCTGTAAAAATGCATCAGCATGTTATTTTTAAGTTTAAACATTACTAAATCGCATCAACGAGTGTCCGAACAATGGATTTAGCAAGAAAACAACTTTTAAACATCAAGTATGATTTACCCAACCCTCAAACCAACAAGATTCCGCTTCAAAAATCAGCCACAAGTAAACTTTTATGTAGCTTTTATATTCATAACTCATGTTTCACACTTTCTAGCATTCTTGTGATTTAAACAACAATACATCAACCTACATATCATAATTTCGATCAAGATGAAACCGAGTGTAAGGAAACTTACTACTAGCCTCTAGCTAGGGAAGAATCTAATGAAGAAATGTGATGAGAAAAGATGATGAGAGAGACTAGAACAAGCTCCTTTGAAGTCCCTTTAAGTTGCACCTTCCATGGATGAACACTAAGCTTTGAATGGACATGTAAAGGAAGAAGATGAAGAATGTTGGAAGGTGGTTGTGGTTTCGGTTATGTGGCAGCCGAATGAGAGAGAGAGATTAGTGAGGAGAGAGAGTGAATATCTTGAAGTGATGATGAAGATTCATGAACCAAGATCTTATAAGATGTTTCCAATATTTTGTGTAGATCTACAAGTAAAATCTAATAAATAAAAGAGATTTAATCAAGTGAGAATGTGTGAAGTATGGAAATGGTGATATGGTGGTGGATTCGGTTGTAGTAAACCGAATGGAGAGAGAGAGTAGTAAATTTAGATAAGTGAAATCTTTGAGGAAAAGAATGAAGATCTTTGGTGTCATACATGTAATCTCCTTCCAAATATTATGGCAACAAGGTCAAGTAACAATCCAAATAAAATAATGGATTAAAATCTACACAAATATATGGAGCATGGATGGATGATATGGTGGGTCCCATTTTGGGAATTAAAATCGTTGGGGGGGGGGGGGTGTAAGTGAAAAATTGTGACTAAATTAGTAAAGGTAAGTTAGGATGTAAGTAATGTGGTGGATTGATTTCTAGCGGGTGTTATGGCATACGGGGATCATGACTAGCCATAAATAATAAAATAACGTGTTTGACAAATATTTGGTGTCCCGGGTAATGTCCGGTTGTTCGGTCGGATACTGTTCCGTTAAAGTGTTTAATTGTTCCGTAAGGCGTCTTATTTATATATTTTTGTAACGAAATAAATTCCTAACACATAGGAAAATATACCGGACCATTTAGTGACTTTTCTGTATACTACCAGTATGTTAACATGCTCATGTAAGTATAGTTCAGTAATCAGAGAGCAGTTAAATATTTCAACACAGTCACCAAGCACTTAAATTATTATTAAATAAATTGTACGGAATATATGTAAATTGAGGGTTGTCACAGATCGGAAATCCTATGCTGACAAAAGAGGATTACGATCAGATAGACGCTGAAGAGATGGAGCTCATGGACATCAAATGGTGTCTAGCTAGTGTCTTGAGAAGAGCAGAAAAGTTTAAAATGATCACAGGGTGAAATGATTTTCTGGATGCACATGTGTCTACTTTGGGATTTGATAAATCTAAAGTTACTTGTTTTCGATGCAGGGAGATATGTCATTTTAAGAGAGAATGCAAGAATCAAGAGACTAGTGGAGCAAAGAATCCTTTTGGAAAAGATGATTACTATCGGAAAGCCATATATCAACAAGTTGCTCATCAACCATATCAACAAAAGGAAACACAAACTGCTCATGGGAAAATGATTGAAGATGCAAATAAGAAAGCTTATTCTGGTATCATTGATCAAGATGATGAGAAAATGGCTACAGGATTCAGTTGGAACAAATATATTTCAGCCAAAAGTAAAGCATGTTTAATAATTCAAGATGATGAAAAATTACCTGAGGGTTTCAGCTGGGATCAGTTTGCAGATGAACATGGGAATTTTAAAGCTTTCATTGCGAAGATAGTACAAGAACCTGATCTGTTTACAGAATGGATGAAAGCGATAGGTGTTCATGAGAAGAATCAAGAAGAAGAATCTGTTTCATCTGATGAAAGTTCAGAAGAAGCAACTGATGCTAATCAAACATCATCCGATTCTGGTTCTTCGGATGAGAGTTCTGAAAAAACATTAATTTTTGATCAAACAACATCAGATTCTGATTCCTCAACTGATAGTTCTGAAAAAGCAATAGATTTTGATCAATCACCAACTGATGATAGTGGTGATGATGAGGAAGAAAGACATATTAATATCGCTAAAACTCATCTATCTCCTGAAAGTTTTCAATTCTATTTTGCAGATCGCTTGGAGAAACTGAAGGAGAGACGTGCAGCAAAAGAACAAAAGAAAACAAAGAATGAAAGTGTTGATAAAAAAGAAGAGACTGTTCAAAATGAAGAAGTTAAAGCTGAGAAGGTGACTGAAGCTGAACCAGTGATTGAGGTTGAGAAAGTCATCGAAGTTGAAAAAATTGTGGAAGTCATCAAACCTTGCTTAAAGTGTTTAGAATCTTGTAAACAATGTGCAGAAAAAGATGAGAAATTGAGCAAGCAAGAAAAGATGAAAGAACAATTATTGTTCAATCTCAACTACGTGAAAGAGTCGTATGATGTGCTAAACAGAACAGTAACTGGTCTTCAAAAGACAAATTCTGAAAGAGAAGATGCACTTAATATGATGAATTCTGTGATGATGACAAAGCAGAAGGCAATTAATCATTAGATCGAAGAATGTGCAAAGTTGCAGAGGGAGTTGGAAAATGAAAAGATTGAGAATGAGAAAATCAGACATTTATTACAGAGTTATTCTAGTTCTGATTATCTTATTGATCGAATTTATCCAACTGTTGCAGGTTTTGAAGCATTTAAGGATGATAAGAAGATTGATAAGAAGGATACTGGTAAGAAACAGAGTGCTAGTTATAACAAGTGTCCGCCTCCGATTTGGGAAGGGTATTCACCTAGAAAACCGAATGAGGAGCAAGTCGAAAAGGCAGTCAATATAAAGTTAAAGTCCGATATAACCGATGAATTACCAGAAAATATTGACGTCGTTTTTACATCGTCTGACACTGATCATGAGTCCGAGTTAATAAAAAAGGTGGTCGATCAGGTGTTGGATACAGATGAGGAGTCGGAGTTAAAGTCTGAGTCAAAGTCAGAGTCTGGATGTTCAAGTTCGTCCGTCAAAAGTTCGAGTTCATCGGTCAACAGTCAAAAATCGTCGGTTAAACGGGTTTACAATAAAGAATTCCTGTTATCAAAATCTAATTTGAATGACGAAGCAATCAAAGTGGCATATACATTGATTGATTCAGACAAATTATATTCTGATGAGGAATTTCCAATAAGAAGTGTTAATTTTGAAAAGATCAAAAAGGTTTTCAAAATGACAGAAATTAATATTTCTGAAATAAAAGATTTAAATCTTAAAGAAAAACCTAAAAAGCATACTTCAAGAGTTCAACAACGTTTAAACAAGAAAAAAGGTTCTGGTTCTGGTTTTCAAAAGAAACCAAACCATAATGGTAATTTCAAAAAGAAAGGATTATGATTTATTCCACCTGAAAATTATAAAAATGAAAAATATGTTCGAGATTTTAAATCAAAAATGATATTTGTTGCAGGAACAAGCTCTGAAGAGGAATCAAAAAGCTCATTCTGGAAACAATCCAACAGGGAATTCCTTGACGAGAAGCAAGAAAGAATAGGAACTGGAGTTTTTCATAGAAAGGATACTAGAACCTGTTTTAAATGCAATGAAGCTGGTCACATTGCATGGAATTGTCCGTTGGATAAAAAGAAAAAACAGGGAGTTTCTAAAAAACTCAAAGAAAAGGTTTTTGAGAAAAATGAGTCACCAACTGAGAAATTCAAAATTTTTGAAAATTCAACATATGAAGTTGGTGAGTGTTTAAAGACTCATTTTTATCAAAAGAGAGCGAAACATGATAACCAAGTGTGGGTTGTTAAAAGGTTTTATGAGAAACATGGCAATGAATCTGATACCACAAAGTCAGACGAGCCACAAGTTGAGGTAAAAGAAGAAAGCTCAGTTCCTCCAGTGGATGATGAGAATTTTCCACCACTGAGAGCTGAAAATTTTAAATCAAAGGTTGGAAATGTTGAGATCTCAAATCAATTCTATTCTGAAAAGAATGAATTTGATGTTGAGAAAGCATTTAATGGAAAGGTGAAAAAGATTTTTGGTAAGATGGTTGAAGGTAAAGTACAAGGGGTTAAAGATTTTTATGCTACGAAAAAGGCAACTTATAACCCGACTGAGTCAGAGTTAGCATCACCCAAGGCTGGTCAGGCTTGGGTGGACATTTTCTTTACCTAAAAATCCTGACTTGCCGGAGCTCCCAGGTTGGTAAGTGTGGAGCAGGAATCGGCATTTTTCTTGAGAAATTCACGAAAGTAATTTCGACTTACAAGTGGTTGAAGAAGGTTTTCATTTTCAAGTGGTAAATCAGGGACATTAAGTTGTACTTGATTTTCTACATATGGTTTCTTACAAGTGGTATTTTGAGAAAACAAAATGATTATTTTACCCCTAACCTACAAGTGGTTTAATAAATCAACAAATTTTTTCCGGAAAAACCATTTGATTAAAACAAACTTAAGTGTTTTGAAATCACAATGGGAAAATATTTTGTTGTAAGGGGGAATTTTGATTGTTTATGCCAAGTGGATGGCGAATTGAAGTAATTCGATAACGGTTGTCATTTAAATTGTGCAGTTTGTTTTCAAATTTCTTTAAATGTGTTTGAATTTTAGGGGGAGTAAATTTTTTTCAGAAAATCCAAAAACATTTGAAAATTTGAAAAAGTAAAAAACATGATAAAATGAAAAATGAGTTTTTGTGTCAAAGAAGAGGAAATGATAGTACATCAGTGGACGATCACAACATGCTAAAGAATTGGAAAGTCAAAATGTGATAAACGATCTCACTGATGATGTGCCAGTAGGTTTTTGCACATTTAGTAGATTGTGAGGAGACATAAACCTAAATTCAAACTTGCTTATCTCGTGGGTAACATCTCTAGGATATATGGGTAACCCCCGAAATCTTGTTTGAAAGATCCCTCTTTCTGAGATACTAGGTCTTTATGCTCAGTGATATCTGGGGTATTATCCCGGGACTTCTAATAATGCGGAAGCAATGGCCTAGTCCCCGGAGAATACTTTACTGCTTGCTTGGAAAATAGCCTACCCTCAGCATAAAATGATGAGACAATAAAATTGCTAATCAATGCTGTTGTAAAAAAGATCCTCTAAAGGGGACCCACCAAAAGTCGAGCCGTCATCTCTCTGCTGAACGGAAGTTCTGACCTGAGCTCTCACGGTTTCGCATTTAACCCCTTACAGATATCATATGTGGTATATTCACCTGTAAGACTGAATATTGGGATCTGGATACGGGAGTATATTCAAGAGGTGGGACACGCGAATAAGTTTATGTGCTTAAGACACTAAATCTATATCTCGAAACAGTTGAACTTTGTGTGAAAATTTAAGTGGATCAGTATACTGACAATCTAAGTGAATCGTTTAGAACTTAAAATGTTTAAAGCTTAACGGTGTTGGTGATTTGTCTCATATACTGATATGATCCTCTTACACAAACTCACAAAAATATTGTCTGTAAATAGTTCTTTATTGCATTTCATTTACTTTCAAAATTCCAAAAAGATTTTAAGTGTGTTTTAGCATAAATTTTGAAAAATTCAAAAAGATTTTCGACAACTGATATTGGAAAGCTGATTTTCCAAATTCCAAGTGCTAAACATGATGAGCATGTGGTGAGGGGAAGTGTGTGTTTAAATGAGAAAATATTTTGAATAAATCAACATGTGATTCATCAGAAATTATCATAGATAAATCATTCTGGTTTAATTTGAGAGGGAATCTGTATAGATAAATTTGTCAAATGTGAAATTTTGTGAAATTTATTTCTGGGTTAAGAATGTGCAGGTATAGCCAGGTTTTGATCCTGAACCTGAAAATAGAGTGCCAGGTTTCTATACCTGAGGATGTTGTGATTTCAAAAAGCCACACTGCGATCCCAGCAAATCGAAAGGGGGAGTCTGAAGACATCCGAGTAGATAAGATTGTTCGAGGAGGAGTCTGTTGATGCTAAAGAGAAGAAAGAGATAAAGATTTGAGGATACTTACAGTGTTGGATACTTCAAAGAGTTTGAGAGGACTGATAAAGACTGAAGACGTTGAAGACTCGACACTTTAAGACTCGTCAACATTCGAGGGGGAGTCTGTTGGTGCATGCGTCTGTCCACTTCGTTTTGTATCGAGTCTTACATTACAGTTGTTAGATCAGGGCGCGTTATACGAGAAATAGGGTAGGTTTTATGAGTATTTGATGTAATTTCATTTGAACATGACATGTGACACCTTCAAACGAAGTTAACATGTGTAATTTCGTTTGAAGTGACACATGCCACTTTCAAACGAAATAGCAACCCCTATAAATACCCTTGAGTGCTGATTCATTTGTAACTTTCCGGTCAGTGTAACGAAGTGCTGCCGAAGTGTTGTCAGAGTGTAAACCTTTATCAAATCAATCATACAACAGTTTAAAGTGTATATCTTGCTGAATTAACCTCTACACGTCTGTTTCCGCCTTTCGTGTTGAGTAAAACTCTTCTGATCGACTCGTTCGGGTCTGAAATCGATCCTACATACTGATTATCCAGAACTCAGCAAGGTGACAATCAAGAACTATTTGCCTCGACCATGTATTGACGCAAGACCAAGAGGAGAATGTTCCTGAAATGGCATATCGAACGCAATACGGCCATTGTGACTTTGTACACCATGACCATTGAGTTAGTCAACACACCAGCAGCTTTATGGACCACATGAATCGACCGTATTTATGGATGACGTTCTGGATCATTTCCAAGAGGAAGGAACATCATGGGCGGCATTTGTATCTTATTTTAGAGCTCCTGAGGGAGGAGTCACTCCGCGCGAAGTTTTTTTAAAGGTAACTTCTGGATTCGAGAGATACCTTTTTGGTCATATGATCAACGAAGTGGGAATACACGTGGATCTCGCTAAAGACCCATTTCATTAGATATTGTTCGGCACCAAAGATCCCTTTGAGGATGCAGCAATTTCTTGGTCACACTAGACTCTATCGCATATTCACCACAGGATTTTCGAAGATCGCGCATCTTAAATCTCTTTAGCACAGTAGGGTGCTGTGTTCGTGAAAGACAAAACAGGAGGACGTCTTTTCAGCTTTCGAATCCCAACTCTACAATGTTTAAACACCGACGCAACACGAGAAAGTGATGACTTACGTAATGGACTTACAGGAAGAACTGCACGAGTTACGACCTGCGGTGGAAGCCCTGGTCTTTGGATTTAAGTTGGAGGCATTACTTGGACGGTACCAAATGCACTACCTAGACCAATCACAAGGGCCTCCCGTGTGAGCTAAACATGTGATGGCACTGCTGGATGGAACTTTTGAATGAATACGACCGTGAAACCTGGACGTGCACGAGCTTTGCAGCCTGCTATCGACTCTAACATACCTGATCAGACTCGCCTTGCTCAAACTGAAGAACTGAAGGAAGAGAGTTCTCAAGATTAACCCATGCGGGGCATGGGGAAGCAACCTTTGGCAGGTCGGACGATATTTGCTACTTCATGGAACGAATATGAACCTCACTATACAGCAACCTTGGGAAACTGGTGCAGGCGAAGCACACGGGTCTCGAATATCCTATTCGTCAGAGTTTTGATAGGATGTATTAAAACCTGAAGACCATGTGTGGGTGACAGGGCCTAAAGGCCCACATAGCCACGCATGGGAACGATGTTTGACATGTGGGAAAGTCAAGGTGGGATATTAGCAATCAGAGCACATATATGGAAATGAGAACAAACTGCCATGGATTTTGTCGCTAGTCTACTTACAACTCGAAATGGAAACATTATCACCTGGGTGATCGTTGACGGTCTCACATTACCAACACACTTGCTTTCAAACAAGGAACTGACGAGTCTTCACAAGTTGCGAATGTTCCTCTGAGAGAGGCGGTTTATAGGCACGAGGTGCCAACTCCTATTACCTCCTATTATACCTGATTTATGACAAGCGATACACAACACCCTTGACTCACGTATAGACATGAGTATTACTTATCAACATAGGACAAACGGTTTGAGTAAACAACCCCCCCTGACACTCGAAGACATGCTGCGAGCATGTGTGAGATTAACTTGGTGTAAATTGGAAGGACGTATACTTTTGACTTAGTTCTACTGTAGCTGTTACCATTCTAGTATTCAAACAACTCTGTTTGGGGCATTGCTTGGATGATAATGCCAATCTCTTCGTGGACTGAGGTGGATGGCCACCTAAACACTGATCCAAGACTTGTACTCGAAACTCTTGGGAAGATTGCTTGGATTGGAAATTGTTTGGCGGCATCGAGTGACCGTCAGGAAAGACGATAAGCTTAGGAAACACTAGGAGTTCATTGTAGATGGTCGTATCATGTTAAAAATCTCACCCTGGGAGGGTGTGGTACGCTTGGGAATCGTGGCAAACTTAATTTACGTTACGGTGAGTTATTCGGAATTCTGGAAAGAATTGGTCACGCCGCCTACAAACTCGAGTTACCTGATGAATTGGATAACGTGTATGATATCATTTATGTCTCGAATCTAAGGCAGTGTTTGTTCGATGAAACGCTCATGCTACCCTTAGTAAAGTCTGAGGTTAATGACAGGTTGCAGTTGTTGAGGGATCTACTGAAATCATGGGCTAGAATATCAAGATTCGTTAGCGTGGTCGAATCCCAATTGTAAGAGTTCATTGGAACTCAAGGCGTGGACCGGAGTTCACGTGGGGGCGTGAGGACCAGATGAAGCTTAAGTGTAACACCCCGTGTTTCCGAAGTCAAAGTCAAAGTCAAGATTGAAGTCAAAGGAAGACAAGATTGCTAATTGCGATCTGTCTCTTCTAACTCAATTCCTGTTTTGACTTTTTTGACTTTTAATTAGTTTATTTTATTTTTGTTTTAGTTGTATTATGTGGAGTAAGTGTCAATAATCACAATAATCGACGTACGATAATCACTATTTAATTGACTTACGACTGTAAACTATAGGAAGTAACAATGCGATAAAGTCAATTAAACGCTAGTCAATCTAACTTAATCAACATCGAATCGCACCCGCAACTCGAAATACGCATTTTGGCTATTGTTGTATACGTGTGTATGTGCCTTATGTGTTGCTTGTGCATGTTTAAATTATGTTATGTGTAGTAATCAATCGAAACGCAATCGAACTCATTCGCAATCGAAACGGTATGATAATTGGTAGAGAATGGATAGTGCAAGATATGAGTAGTTGGGATTAAAAGTAATTTGACTAGGAAAACTCTATCGCATCGCAACGCTCGCAATCGTAATCGAAACATCAAAAATCGTCGCGCCGAACACTCGAATCAGGCGACCGATCGATCAGGCAACCAGTCGATCGACCAGCTGTCCATACGGACTGCCGTCCGATCGGACAGGCTGTCCGATCGAGCTGCCTGTCCGAACGGCCAACCCTTTCCTCTTTGGGTAACCCTATAAATACCCCTTGTCACTCTCAAACTTACTACTTTTGGCAAGTGACGTCCGACCAGCTCGTGTTCCTCACTTTTCTTCAGATTTCTCACGATTTTCGGTAAGATCCCGTCCTAAATCTTGTACTTTCATGATCTATACGCACTCCTACACCTTTCTATCTTTTAAATCTTAACTTTTAACTGTGAAATCATCAAGATTTGGGGTGTTCTAGGGTGACGTCATCATGAAGTTCTTATGAACTTCAAGTTTGACCTCATTCCACCAAGGATAACTCAGATCTGAAGGATTTCCACATGATTTCACAACGATTTCGCATAGATCTGAACATTTTCGAAAGGATAAAAGAGTTGAAAGAAATAATCACAAGTTTTCTCATTCTTTTATACTCAATGCACTCAAAACCGATAGAATCGGAGCTTGTGCCGGCTCACTACACATCATTGTGGTTAGGGTTGGTTCGAGATTCGTAACTCTACCCATGAGATTACCAAGTCCGGGTTAACCATGAACCAACATCTTAAACCGGTGGAACGAATGAACTTGGGTGGTTTCCTGTTCAAATGGGTCACTAGACTTAGGATGAGGTTCTGTTTGTTAGCATGATATCAACACATCTCGATAAAACGACAAACGAACAAAACAGCCAAGTGTAAGACAGACGGAATGACCAGGACAGAATGATGTCCGATCGGACTACTGTCCGAACGAACTGCCAACCGTACAGGTTGTCAACCGCACGGGTTGCTAGCCGAACGACTTGCACAATATTTGAAGGGTTGAATGTTGAACGAGTTGTTGTCCGATCGGACTACCATCCGATCGGATTACCATTCGAACCATGAGACATTTTGACTTCCACACTTAAACAAATTTCCAACATGTTTAATACACAAGGGATGCCATCCGAACGAACAACCGACCGAACGGGTGACAACCTGCTACGAACGCGAAGTGTCCAACCGAATGGGTTGCCGTCCGATCGAACGACCGTCCGATCGACCGACCCAAAAGGTAGAGATACTTCGATGTTTCCAGAATGCTACAACGAAAACTTCAAAAGTCAAGCCATCATACACAAACACATCCGTCTCAAAGGAAGAAACAATCCACTCAAACAGTCATCCGACCGGACTATTGTCCGAACGAACTGCCATCCGCACGGCCAGCCGTCCGAACGGACTACCGTCCGATCGAACTATTGTCTGAGCCACTCGCACGTTGCCTCGTTTTACGCGTCACTTATCATTATGCTATCAATCTATTCAGGCTAATCTTACTCTCTAAGCCCTCCCTTCAATCCATCATCGCTGTGAGTATACTCGATCCCTTTTTGCTTTATGCACTTTTGGGTGTTACATACGTTACTATTCTAAATCACATAGAACACACTACGCAATAATTTTAACGCTAACCGTTACCGCATGTTATACGTGACTTAATGAATGCTTGTTTGTTATGTTTACACATGGAATGTTGTCTACCTGCCTTAGCAACGGTAGTACTATTAGTTTGGACTCAGCACCCGTTCACTCGGGGGTTGTTAAGGACAATTATTTGCATGGATTACAGGGGTGATCATGTATTACGAACTGCCTTGGGCAGTCAACCCGCTGTCATTGGTATCGATAGGTCTATGTCGATAACTAACATGCCTCATTTCGCTCTGTATACATGCTTGTTATGCGTAACACTTTCGAACTCTATATGCTATTATCAAACTTGTATGCTCACCTTTACACTATGTGTATTGACTGTTATTTTGACGTATGTGACAGGTGCTTATGATGTTTATCTGCTAGGAAATCGAGGCTAGAATAAGGCTCTAGAGGCCAACAAATAGTTGTCTGTACAAATGAAGTCAAGGGTCTCTAGAAGCAGATAAACAATTGGGCTATTTGATAAAATCTGAGTTGTCGGAATAGAACTATTTTCCTAGATTTTGTCTATAATAATTTGTTTACCTTTTGAGACATGGTATGGGACATGTTACTTTAAATTGATTGGTAATGATAATTGTTATGGAAACTTCTGGACAATCTGTTTCGCTCAGTGCCATGCCCCAATGTTTCCGCCATCGGTTGGGGTGTGACATTAAGTATCCTCAACTCTTTCCTAACGATCAATCTAAATCTGGTACTACTGGTGAATTTCGGGACGAAATTCCTCTTCAAGTTGGGGATGATGTGGTACCTGAGCAAAATCCGCAACAATCTTGATTTATCACTTCACTCCCTGTGCTTACTTGTCGTATTTCGGGACGAAATTTCTTTCAAGTTGGGGATGATGTGACAACCCGAACTTTCAAGGTTAGTAACATTTCATCTTACGATCTTAACTCCTCGTTATTCAGTTATAACATTGTTAAACTTAAACGTTTGACAACTCGGTTAAATAACTTATTAAAAATTGTTGGGACGCGTATATCTTTGTGTGTTATAATTGCATCTTGAAATAACACACCATACCATATCGGCCCAAACGAATCAATTGAGCCCAACTAGTTATTTGTGTGTATTATTTATTGTATGATTAATGTTGCATAATATGCACACTTTGGATAATAGAGTTTATGTAATTAATAATTAATGTTGCATAAACTGAACTGTTATATGATACCTGGGGTGCATGTGCATGAAAGTATTTGATGGATCGATGAGATCAGTAACTGATTAATCTAGGTTGAGCCATTATAGGTATTTTGTTAATTGATTTGGATTACGAGTGGCATAACATTAAGTTACTGTAATGATAGAAAGGGATTCACAGTGGGCCAAATCACACACATGGGCCTTGTGCATATGATATTGGCAATATATATAGGGATGTTTGTGTTATGCGTGGGCCTATGGCTTTCATATATTGTCTAATTAGATGGGGTAGATTATAATGGCTGCTCATATGTGGGTACTATGGATCGAGTATATAAGGTAAAACAGGGGTTCGGGTAGGGTGGTTGGTTAATCATGACATGTGAGTGGGGTGTAAATTGTTGAATAAGAAACTTGACAGAATGGGCTGCATGTAACACTTGAACAAACGCGGGCTGGGCCAGCAAGGTTTGGGCCGAATAGTCAGGTAAGTTCGTGTTAGTTAACAGATGGGTTATAATGTGGATTGGGGCGGTAACTCGGGGAATCAATAGAATGATGTGGTATGTTAACTTGTGTAACGAAACGACTTAAACTTGTGAATTAATATGGTACATGAAGTCACCCCTTGTTCATATGTTTGAGATGAGGCGTTATTTGAATACTTGAAACGTGAAGTATAACTCTATATGTGTAGCACCTAGTATGAGAACGTACTTTAATGATGGAATCCGTGCTTGATTAATTGATATACCATCCCTAGTGATGAATGTTAACACTTGTATTCGTGTGCACTTGCTGATGATTAAACATGAAATAATACGTGTTATGCTTGTATGCAAACTGACTGTTATGTGTAACTATCATAGGGCTTGGTAAATCACTGTTGTTAAACGAGTAATTAATTCTACCGAGCAAATCAAAGGTGAGTTCATCTCTTGAGCATGCGTCCCGGTGGTTGGGACAGTCAGTGGGTATCCCGGGGAGGGATAAGTCTTTTGGGTAAAAATGGGAATGTTGGATAATATATTCATCCTATCACCATTAAAGTCCCTCCGTGTTGTTTGGTTACCGGGGAGGTAACATGGTATTAGTTAGTAGCGCTACTTAGGTTTGGCAACCTCACCCCGTACCTGGGAAGACGGGTGTTGAACTAATGACCTAGTCATGACCAATGCTTTGATAGGAGCATTGGAGAAATGGCAAAATAATCAGAAGCCGTCTTGTATTCGGGGTATTATCAACATTACTTTCGGAATCAAATTCAATAGATTAACTAAACACTTGGTAACCAACGTTTTCGTAAAACAATGAACTCACCAGCCTTGTCTGACACACTTGTTACATGCTCGCAGGTCGTTGGATGTCTATGGTTTGGAACTTGCTGTCTGGAGTAACTGGAGTAGTCATGGGTCGACTGGAGGGATTCACGTTATTGTTTTCTTGATACTATATATTAGTTTGAAACTGTTTAACTTTGGTTTGTCATTTGCTTCCGCTGAACACTTTGGTTTTCACTTAAACTTGTTGATGGTATTTTTATTAATAATTGAGAACTTTATTTTGAAACATGTATGGGTTCAATGTAATTAGTGGCTCATTGTTGGTACGTCACACGCCTATTAGGGACACTCCGTAGGTGGTATTTTGGGGGTGTGACATTAGGGTTAGTGGTTGTGAGAATTTAATGTGAAAAACACAAAACAAGTTCAAGAAAACACAAATTTGGGCCAATCACGTAAGCTGTTGATGTTGTGTGCGGATTGGGCCTTCTCGCGGGCCGCATAAGAAATGGGCCTAGTGGGTTGCGGCCCGTGACTCTCCTCCAGGGTGATCCAAGTTTGATTTTTGGCAAGAAAGGCCCTCATACTTCCATATTTGCATGTTTCAAGTATGTTTTAGGATGTTTTAAGTTCAAGGAACATGTTTAAGGGTATGATGTGTAAGTGAATCATAAAAACATTATAAAATAAGCATAAACAAGTATATTTGTCGAGATTAAGTATCGGATTGTGATGTGAGATAAAGTGTTATATATATTAGGTGTATATTTTAAGCCCTTTTTAACACTTATTTTAGCCAAGTTTTAAATTTATAAAACACGATATTTCACTAACACTAAACACACATATGGGCAAGTGCACCCATCGTTGAGTGTAGTATAGCGTTGGTAAGATACCGAGGTCGTCCAAGGACACAAGAGCTTTTAGTACCGGTTTATCCTCAACGTCTAATCAAAATAAAAGTTTAGAAAAATGTTTTAAGCTAAGAAAAATAAAAACTAACTAAAATGCTGAAAATAAAAATAAAATAAAAACAGATAGACAAGATGAATCACTTGGTTCCGACTCGTATCTAGTATAACCTTTGATTATTTCCGCACTTTTGCACATAATTAAGAGATTATCTTAGTTATTGTAGTAGGCCCCTCTTTTGAAGGTGACGTTACCCTCACCCCAGTAGTTTGAGTCAGCAAGGATACAATCCTAAAAGGGTGGATTATTGGAAGATAATGAATTAAGTTATTAATGCAGTATAGTGGTAGGCCCCGCTTTTGGCGGTGACGTTACCCTCGGCTAAGTAGTCTGAGTCAGCAGGGATACAGTCCTAAATAGCCGGGTTATAGTATTAATAGTAGTTAACTTATGAGGGGGTCAAAGAGTTTGGACCCCCGCCATCCAATACTGTGAAGCATTGAAGGAGGTCCTACTAAATTTGACCCAGGTCCATTGCAGGACCTCTAAACGCTGAACAATGGCAAGACCTTTACCAAACCGTTCCCTTAACCCCCCGACCAGGTAGCCAACATACCTCCATATAGACCGTGGAGATATGAATGGTGAAAATCCTTTATTTTATATAGACAGTAAAATAATGCCAAGACACCATGGACAAACGATAAGGAAAGATCACCTTCAACATAAGTAACTAGTTATTAAAGTCATTAATACAAAACCAAATAAAAAGTGCAAAAGATTAGAAATAAAAAGTATTATACTAGACACTTTGTCTTCACCAAGTGATGTAAGAGACTTAGGCAAACATGGCCTTGATTGTCAAGAACTCTTACGATCAATCTTGGATCCCGAGACGACTCACACACTCTACGATGGACAATGGATGATGGTGGTGGATGATGGTGCTGTGATGGTGGTGGGTGGTGGATGAAGTGTGAGAGAGGTGGTGTGCCAAGGGATGAGTTGAAATGAATCCAAGCACTCCTATTTATAGGCTGAACAGAGAGCTGGGCACGGCCCCGTGTCCGCTGGGCACGGCCCCGTGCCTGTCTGACACTCTCTCTCCTCATTAATTGTAATTCGCAATTACAATAAATGCGCCTGCTGTACTTTCGACACGCCCCCGTGTCCGCTGGGCACGGCCCGTGGTGGGCAATAGAAGCTTCTATAGGTTTGTCTTTTCTGCTGCTTCTTGGGCACGGCCCCGTGCTGGCTGAGCACGGGGCGTGTTCAGCCTTCTGTCTTCTCTATTTTGCTTTGGAAGGTGCCGTTGAGGGGTCGGGCAGTCCACTAATGTTCCTTTTCTTGTATTTATGTTGGATTTAGCTGTCTTTTTGCTTCTTTTGCGTTTTTGAGCTCATTTAATCCTGAAAATACAAAAGGAAGACAAAAACACTCTTTTTCCAATATTAGTACTTAAAAGGGTTAGTTTTATGCCTTATTTGATGTAATTTATATGTTGCATTTTACACACATCAAATACCCCCACACTTGAACTTTTGCTTGTCCTCAAGCAAAACTCTTTAATATGTGGCTTACACTTCCAAATGGAATGGGTAGAAGAGAAGGTTTTGGGCTTGTCGTAGAGTGTCGGGATATCCAAGATCTTTTTGGGTTTTATTTTTATCTATTTACAATCCTATTCGTAATGATTTATTTAGAACGTTTCATAGGAGAAATTACTTATTTGGGCATAACATGCCTTTTTAAAATTCCATTTAAATACAAGTTCACATACCTTACGGGGGAAATCACTCACACTCGGCCGAAGGTGTATTTTTAGTGAATCACTCGAGAGCGGCATGGAACTTATTCCTACCATAGGTTTGCCAAGCAATCAATCATCCTCCTTTTTAACTTTTATACCTTTGTAAATATCAAGAGGACTTAGTGGGTTAAGGGTTAGGCTTGGGTTAAAGGTAGGTGGTTGGGATAGTGGTTAGTGGAAAAAGGGCGAAAAGCGTAACAAGTGTCGGTTTTCGTAAGACTTTCTATTTTTTTTTTATTTTTTTTTGTAACTTTTTATTTTGATGAAGCTTTTATTCAAACAAAGTTATTTTTGATGAACTTGTTTGTTTATTTTTTATTTTTTTTTTTTTTTTTTTTTTGCTTCATCAACAACACACTTTTTTTTTTTTTTTTTAATCATACGAAAAACCGAACTTGTTACTAAAACAAAAGGTTAAAAATGAAAAAGGTTTTTGGTGGGTAAAAGGGTTTTGGGTGATGAAATGAAAAGGTTTAGGCTCAAAGGGGTTAACTAGGGGGATTTTTGGGTAGGTGGTAAAAGAAAAAGAAAAATAATGGTGTAGAAATAAAAAGGGTTAGTCCTAATGCCTCCGTCATTTACTTACTCGGGTTTAAGTTGATAAGGACCGGGAATGTATCGTCATGGCAAGTTCTAGAGTCGTAAGAACCAAGCGGCTATTCACACAAGAAACGAAAGATGAGCATTTAGTCTAAAGATGTGTAATTGTGCTCAATAAAGGCTCAAAACTCACTTTTTGTGGGAATGGGTTTTTATGTGATCAAGTATATATAATCAAATTTTAACTAAGTTTGCCATGCCTTTTCATAATTTTCTTATGTTGGTTCTTTTTATCACTACGCTATCGGTTGTAAATTTGTAAAAATATAGCCTTTTTAAGAACTTGAATTTCCCGAATTAAACCTAGACAAGTAAGAAAAAAAAATGAAATTTTTGAAAAAATTTGGGGTGATTAGCGGTTCCAATAGAGTTTTGTGTAAGGCTTGTGTTTAGGACTTGCAAAATTCAAGGTTTTAGCATCCCCCCCCCCCCCCCCCCCCCCACACTTAAATTACACATTGTCCTCAATGTGTCCCAAAAATAAATTTTTAGGTTGATTAGATGTGTAAAATAGTGTAAAAAAAAACAAAAATTTTGTGTTACTGGCAGCCTGGACACGGCCCCATGTTGAGTGGGCACGACCCCGTGTTCAGGTGCCAGTAACGAGAACTTACAGAAGGTGGACACGGCCCCGTGTCCACTGGACACGGCCACGTGTCTGACAAAAATCTGCAGGACAGAAACCAAACAGCAGGTCTAGGAGGTGAGCACGGGGGCGTGTTGGCTGGACACGTCCCCGTGTGGACAGTCTGAAGGCCTGAAAAACAGGTTTCTTCTTCCGGTTTTTTCCATCCTGGCCCTATAAGTGCTGAGGCTTAGCATTCCAAGCCTCGGTTTGTACCTGTTTCATCACTTAATACCACACCAAGCAACACAAACATCCTAAATTACCATAGTTAATTGTTCCAAGCATAAAGTAAAAGAAAAAGAAAAATAAAATGCAGAAAATAGTTAGGAAAAGTAAATTGTCTAACACTTGGCACGCAGGCCATCAATTGTTCAAGATTGCAAAGGGTTAACCTGGGGAGTCATCCATCAACCGCTTCCTCCTATGCTCCTCCCGCCTACTCCATAGCATCATCATCATCATCATCGTCATCATCCCCTCCATGGCGTGCAATGTGGTCTCGTATGTATCCGACATCGTCTTGTATCTCGGATAGGTTTCTCTCAATAGCTCTGACCCGGTGGTAGGTGTTGCTCGCCATGTTATAGGTGTTCCGAGTGCACATGAGGTTTTCCTGCAACAAATCATGCAAACTTTGAAAATTAGGAAAACCACCTCCCGAGGAGGATGATTGGCCCGGATCACCGTGGGGTTGGTAGTGGTACTGATGATGTTGCGGGGCTGGGAGGACAAGTGCTTCCTGCGGGTTCCATGCATGACCTTGCATCCTTTGAAAGGTTACCGTCCCGTCTTCTGCCTCATAAATCAGGTTCATTGAGCGGCATATGTGAATATCCACCGTACCCGACCATGGGCTCCTCTCAAATGACCTCGGAATGTGGGCGAAGTGCTTGAAGAGACGGTACACCCATCCCCCGAAGAAAATAGGAGTTGGTGCACTAGCAAGGCGGTTGTGATGCATGTTTCGGAGCATGAGGAACGGAACATCGAGCGGCCTGCGGTTGTGAATGCAATGGAGGACAAGCAAATCTCTTAACCCAACGACGCCACCACTGTCATGCCTTTGGCTAAGAGAGTAGCCGAGGAGCCTATGAATGTATCTGTATAGCGGATCCCTCAGCTTGGTACTCTTAGTGCTGCTCGGA